>LAPY01000402.1:164721-175946 GCA_000970635.1 Eragrostis tef | reverse complement strand
TTGGGCCCCGCCCCTCCTCCTCCTCCTCACGCGGCATGCAGTAGTTGCGCACGCCCATCTCGGCGTCCAAGCTAGTACGCGATCGATCAACTGGACGGCGGATGGGGCTGGATCCTTTGCATTGACTCACTCGGTCTCGGTGCATGCACGCACGTACTCTAGGTGCAGGAGTGGACGCGTTGCGTACCGCGAGCAGCTGGCACTAACATGCGCACGGACGGCGAGACTTTTCAACTGCATGCTCCACTGGATCGATACATGGAGATGCTGTCAAGTGTTTGACGTACACTTGGGGAGCGATTCGAATCTCTTCTTCTGCAGGTATACGTACTGTGCTGGTACGTACCAGCATTTGTTTTGTTCTGTGACACTGTTCACTGTTCCATCGGCGGGCGATCGATGATCGTGCACTCGACCGCTAATCATTATGCGTGATCACCACGTTTATGTTCTGGTATTCAGACGCGTCGTTTTATGATACTGTACTTTCTATTTCAAGGTTTTCCCCGAGGTTTTTTCAGAATATATATTTGGTGGAAGGGCTCATAGCTAGAATGCCAAAAGATATGGGAACATGCTACCACACCTCCTTCAATTCTGCCCGGTTCTGTACATCTCAAGGGTCAAGGTAATTGAGCTGATTCTGTCCACTAGTACATGCTATCTGACACTACACATACTATTTGTTTGGTTATTATCTGGATTGTTCTAGGACTTTCCCGTGGACCGACCATGGGTTGTTGGAGCACTATCTGGAGTGTTGTTATTTATTTAATCTTTTCAGTAAGAAGAGAACTTTGTTGATCATTCATAAGGATGGTTACAATCACGAGCAATCAATTTCTCGATAACATGCAGTACACACACTCTCTCCACAACGCATTGTGTGTTTCACGTTTTGGTAGCTTTGCGAGCTCGTGTGCAAAGGAGTTTTGTTCTCCTCTTATAGCCAGAAATTTCACGTCCGATGAGGATCTATCGATGAATTGTCAGACTCATGAACAATGCCACATTTACGAATCCACTCACCTGCAAGATGAACACCTTTATGTTTCTGTTCTTACTTTGATTTCCATTGTTTCAATTTGCTCGAACTTATTTGCTTCAGATAAAAGCAGATAACCCTTTTCTCTAGTAAATGATGCTAGTAATTCCTTTTCTTTTCCTTGTAAAATCAGATATATCAATTCTTATCTTTTTCATATTTGTACAATTGTATGCTCAGATAATTAATTAGTCTACTATTAATTGGATCTGATAATCTTTTCTGCTGGTCTCTGAATAATATATTTTGAGCTCTAAATAAGTTTGATAGCACAGTACTAGTCTTTTCGTGCCTGCACTGATGGTCCTTCTCCTTTTACGCACAGCCGTGGATCGACGACTGTCGCTAGCTGCATGATTACAGTGCTTGTACTGTTGCATTATAATGTGCATGGACATCGAGAAAGCTCCCCCACAGTGACATGCGTAGGGATGGCCAAAGAAAGCCTTTGACCAGGAAAAAAAAAGGAGGCGTGCATGCATGCCGTTGCATGGATATGGATACACACCTTTGCATCATTTCTTATGACCACAGTCCATCAGCGCTGTGCAGTCGTTATTGGTCCTTACAAGTTGCAACAATACTTATCTTGTGTTGAAATCAGTGACTACACACAGGGTAGATAAAGCTCGTAGCATCAGAGATGGTTCAAACGATTAAAAAATACTGACCTATATGTACGTCAAAAATGAAAATTACCGACCTCCTTTTCCTCGCCACCCACTTGAAATCTCACTTCTTCGGACTGTTCAGTCTGACCTGCTTTCTGCAAAAGATGATAGTACCTAATCGTGTGATTTAACATCGAATTTACTATACAGCATGTCGGCAACCCTGTTGCAACTTGCAACTACAAACAGGTTAAGAAAAAAAAAAAGTTGAAGAGAAAATAGAACAGCAAGTGTGTGCTAGCTCGAGAAAGATGGCTTGATCGATATCGTCTCTCGACATCATGAATATGTGCATGAACAAAAAAGATGCCGCGAAATTAAAAAGGCGGACTGGACTCCCATCTATAGCTCCATAAGCGACACTTTGCTTTTACCTAAAAATGCAACTACGCGAGTGCACAAGGATGTGTCGACTGCTCAACAGACAGCGGGTCGCCTATGATCAACGGGCAACTCGATGATCCCTCCATTTGAATAAACTTATGTGCGCGACGACAAGAGGTGACCAGGTTGCACGTTGCAGGTACGTTCGTAAGAGGCGGCAGCAGCCGAAGAAACTCTCAAAGTGCGAGGTGAAGTGTACATGCCGGCCGGATCGCGTCGATCGCCGGAAGCGCAAAAGGACAAGGCCATCATTTTGTTGTTGGCGCGCACCTGTCGTCGTCGCAACACTTCGCGTCCATTGGGCACTCGTGCGCGCGGCACGAATCGAATGCCCGTCCCGCTTTTTCGCCAATTTTTGCATTGGTAGTAATAGAACTACTAGCTTTCTGATGAACACGCAAACACTGTGGGGCTCTCTCATCTTTCAGACAGCGACGGACCCGTTGGAACAATTTGTATTGTGAGGAAAATGGGGTACTGCTCGGCACATGATGCCAAATTAAAGACTCGTTTTGCTGGTCAAAGACACACTGATAATGCTTTGTGTAGGAGACAAATCGGGATCTGGTAACCTAACCAACATCAACATAGGTGAGCTGCGCTCGTGCGGCGCGAAGAACGAACGTGGCAGAGCGAGGGGCCAGGCCTTTTTCTGGGGAAAAGACGGGCGGGGTCGCAAGGGCTTTTCGGCCCACCTTGGGCAGTGCCTGTGATCCAAAGCAGAGAGGTTTTTGCGTAGTGGCAGAAAAGCGTGGCGAATGGGGCGTGCGATCGAAGCGCTGCTTAAACTAGTAGGTTTGCCTGCGTGAGTGCGTACACAATAAGTACTGCAAAGCGCCCCCCCCCCCCCCCCCCCCTGATTTTCGTTAGTTTGCATTAGTACTAATAAAACTAGCTAGCTTTCTGATGAACACGCAAACACTGTGGGCGCTCTCTCATCTTTCAGACAGCGACGGACACGTTGGAACAATTTGTATTGTGAGGAAAATGGGGTACTGCTCGGCACATGATGCCAAATTAAAGACTTGTTTTGCCGGTCAAAGACACACTGATAACGCTTGTGTAGGAGACAAATCGGGATCTGGTAACGTAGCCACTAGTAGGAGTACCAGAGCTGCGCTCGTGCGGCGCGGAGGAGAAGAACGAACATGGCAGCGCGAGGGGCCAGGCCTTTTTCTGGGGAAAAGACGGGCGGGGTCGCAAGGGCTTTTCGGCCCACCTTGGGCATTGCCCAACTTGAAACGCTGCGGTCCAAAGCAGGTTTTTGCGTAGTGGGAGAAAAGCGTGGCGAATGGGGCGTGCGAACCGCTGCATAAACTAGTAGGCTTTGCCTGAAGTGAGTGCGTACACAATGAGTACACTGATCGATACTCCAACATTCTTCCATGCCCGACCAGTGCGGTATGTGCACGACGCGAAGCAGGTCAAAATACGCAAGCACTGGGCGGGGCCTATACCAGCACGTGCGTGGATTAAGTAGCTCAGATATTTCGTTCTTGTCCCCTAGCCGGGTTCTGAAGCTCTTTGATATGGTGAAGAAGGAATGAATGGCTCTGCTGCGGGGATGCCTCCCTCGGTGGATGACAAAACCACCCACTTGTTTGTAAGAAAAACACGGGACAACAACGGCTTTGATTTTCTCCTCGGAAATGTACAGAGGATAGGTCAAAAGGCTGCGGCCGA
Organism: Eragrostis tef; assembly: GCA_000970635.1. NCBI lineage: Eukaryota > Viridiplantae > Streptophyta > Magnoliopsida > Poales > Poaceae > Eragrostis > Eragrostis tef. The sequence continues at coordinate 172,163 of LAPY01000402.1, read as the reverse complement.
GTAGAACAAATTGACGTGGATTCGCGGCGATGATGGTGATCCCGACTCGGTGGTGGGGCGCGCGCCGTGCAGGCGGCCGATGGATGCTGCTGAGAGCTAGTACAACGCGGGTGCTGGTGCTGCCGATGCGCGGAAAACAGCCGAGTGCGTCTTTTTTAATGGGCCGACGTCCGCGCGCCTGGTCGCGTCCTGTGTCCTTCGTGGCCCGATCGGAATCTCTTAGCCGCCGGTGCCGGTGGGAGAGACAGTGCGTATAGCCCATCCTGGTTTGAGCCATCGTCCCACACGCATCACTCTCACCAGATTGCAGTTTCGAAGACAATGTCAGTGGTGCTGTGCCAAACCAGCGAACGGTGATAAGATAGTCTTTTTATCCTTCCTGAAAGCAGGCTGGATCATCTGAAGGTAAACTATTACGAACAGCAACAGTGCGTCTGGACTGAACTGTTCCTACTTTTCCGGACTGAGCAACCTAATGTAAGTTATCCTGGGCCTGCCCATTGCCACGTCTCGACTCCGAACCGAGATCGAAACACCCGCACACAGCAGCAAGCGGCAGGCGGGAAAAGGACTGAACAACCAGAGTACGGAGCAAAATAGCACCAGCAGAGTGGATGCTGGAAGTACAACAGAAACAGAAGAGGGAAAATAAGATATGAGCAACATCTGGCTTTTGAAGTCCAGCTCGAGAAAAACAAAAAGGCAACGCCTCCGGATTTCCAGACTTCACAGATTTAATCCTTGAAATAGCAGGACCGCAGCAATTGATACCATATTCACACATTGGGAGGCCAAAAACTGGCAAAGCAGCTCACTTAAGCACACTCAACGAAAGCTAATTCCACCCAACTCCACAATTGACCACACATTTCACATGATTGCAGCCACCAACAAATGCAGCAGATGAACAGGTTACAAGATTTGCGAAAGATTTTCCTCGGAAAGGACATGAGTGTCGGCGCATATATAAGAGGTGACACATACAACATTTCAGAAAATGTAAGCTTGGGCTGTAAACTCAGTAATCCACTAGGGATTTCCTATCTGTAGTTGACCAATTTTACTGACATGTTACAAGGTATCAAAACATATTCACATGGACAGAGGTAACAACAATCTCCTTTCCCTTTTCCTCTTGAGCCTTCTATGCCTAGAGATTTTGAGAACTACTGGAAGAAGGATTCCCAAAAATACAAAGATGGCTGAAAGTTTGAACCATTTCAAGTAAAGGGCGACATAACAGGACACCATGAGAAAACAAAACAAGACAGCATAGATGACAGCGACCTTGAGATCCTTCCTGCAACAAAGATAATGAACTTTAACTAATTAAAACAACGACTAAATGTGAGGGCAATTACACTGGATTCAAGCTGAAACATGATATAAATAACCAGCGTACAATAGCATATGTGCGGACCAAAATGCAAACACGTCAGCAGTTTGATATAATAGCTTGACGAATCATGAATTCATTTCATGTCCATTACACTCCATAAGCATATAAGCAGGCAAATTGCTTGCATTAGGGAAATAGAAACATTTGGTACACTAAGCATGAAGCTAAGTTCAGAAACTACGTCAGAAGTTGCCAAATCCAGTGGGGAGCTATGATCGACTGAGTCTTTGTTATAATAAAACAAAGACATTAAACATAAAAACATCAAGCCTGCATCGGAGGGCAGGTGTAGTTAACATTATAGGTTTCTATGGAATCAGAGAGTAGATGGCTTTAATACTGAGCACAACTAAAGTTAGAGCAGTCCACATCTGAATGCAGTTGGACTAGCGAATGACTCGTTCACATGCAGAATGCCAGCATGATCCGATAGCTACAGAGGATGAAACTGAAGACAGTTGCCTGACTAACAGGCTTTGCTTATGCTACTGCAAAAGGCCTGTCACAAAAATGCCATTGGCTGCGTATAGACGGTCAAAAAGGCATCGTTCATTGGCTTGCCCTCATGTAGACGTCATTTGGAGCATCACTCAGTCACAACATGCATCTTCGATGAAACAAACTGATATGCAGACCAATATGTTTTTATTTATGGGAAAGGCCGAAAGGATATTCAAGCAGTTTCAAGACAAACAAAAGTGAGCTTTAGGAGGATATTAGCTTATGCCAAAAATCTTTTGTACTTTCCAGATTCACAAGCAAATACTCAAAAGTAGTTTACGTTAGCAACTGATAAGCGTCAGAAATATATCCTTCATTCATTTGTAGATATGAAACATTGACGAACTTACAATTTACAAGCATTTCAGCACCAAGAACATCAACAAATGCAAATCATCAGTAAAAACACAAGAAAATGTATTAACTGCATATCATCTAAAAGTTAATTATGTTTAACTGTATGGGGCTTCACTTTAAGATAAACGCACGTGCAGGAATGAGAATGGATGATATAAGGAGAAGTGAGCTACATCATAATCACAGATATAGAGATCATGTTTTATCTACTACTTCAATTTATTTAGTTCTGACTTTGCCACCGTGTAACTTGATTCATTTTTGTTTTTGGTGGTCTTGAGGTCATAGTTTAGCACTATATTGTTGTAAGACGCTGAAATTGTAGTGCATTTTATTGTATCAAGATCCAACTGAAAACAAACAGCAAGTTGTTAAGAAATACACGGTATAAAATCATTTAACCACTCTTTCTTCACTACAGATTTCAGTATTCGTTCATATTTACTGAAACTGTGACAAAACGTTGCTAACAACAATACAAAACGTCTACCCCTTTCAACCATAATGGCATGTGCATTGTACAACAATCTTTCTTAGAATGTTCATGCTACTGAAGTCCCAATTCCTCAATAGACATACAATGCAGTGCTGTTCAAGACCCACATTAATTGATGGAAGATATGGCATATTAGAAACCAAGTCAGGAATTTCTAAGAAAAGAAAATACTGGGGCCGCCCCACTTCATTTAGCATTATGGCCACTCAAGTACAACTAGATGACCGACAGGCAACAGTTGACAGACTTAGCTTATATTACCAAATGCTGTCATGTTGCAGGAACAGAGAAGTTCTACCCCTCACAACAAATTGGAGCACACCAATTCTCTTGAACTGTCCATTCACGTTTGCAACTTTGTATTGCATTCCCACATAGGTCCATGAAATTTTTGGCACTAGAATAATCATGCACTATGTACCAAGTACCAACTCAATCCATCCATAATTAGACAGAAATAGAAACTATGGTAGCTGTCATGTAGGCCTTCCGAATAGAAAATAATACCAGGTTGCAGTCCATGCACATTACAACACATCCAATTATCTAAAGATGGGTTAAAAAACATTTTGTGTTGCCCTAGAAAACATTCTGATACATTTACTTAAAAGGGATATGGATTATTAGTGCAAAACCTATCAAAGAATACCAGTTTACTAGGCATAAATGTCCTACTGAAAAAGTGGTACAATTTAGGCCTGAGAAAATTCAGCAGCCAACCTGAGATCAACAGGCTCGACACACTTGAGCCATCGGATGACTGCAAAAGCCTTTTGTGCTAGACCTGAACATAGGCCAGTTGGCTCAAATGGAATCAGGACAAGAGCTTTGCTCATAAGTTTAGGGACCAGGTATTTGTGTTATCCGATGTATTCCTAATTGTTCTTAGTTGTCTTTTTAAGTTTATTAACCATGTCGATACTGCTCAGTTAATCACTCAAGTACCTATACTAGACTGAAGAGCTACATTCGAAAAACAGGCATAACTCATGAGTTTCGACAAAATGCCAGTCAAGTACAGTAGCTATGCTACTTCACACAAACAGGCCCTATCTTTCAACTTACACTCTGCACATCACCTCCTAGCTTGCAGTCCAGTTTGATCAAGATATTAATACTTGCAAGTGGATCAAAAGACAAGGAAAGTCCATGTCATTTTCAACGATTCTGGTCTTTAATTCTTATTTTAGTGCAGTATAGGTCTTCTAACATTTTCCAGATGGTATGCCACTACAACTAAACATTTTGTGTCTCCAATAAGGCCTTCAATTGGTTATTTTTCTTGCAGTAAATCTCTAGCTAGTCAAATCCATCTTGCACAGACCCGAAATCCCTTTTGTGCCTCCACCGTCCGGAACTAACCAAGAACGGAAATGCAACCAAGGCCCATATGAACCAGCCAAGATCCACAACAGCAGAAGATTAAAGGAAAAGCGCGACCTTTACCACGCGAATCAGATCGATCCCTACTCCCTACGAATGAAATCGGGAATCATATGCGAGCAGGTCGAGGTGGAGCCTGACCTGGATGCGATGTGCGGGTTGGGGGAGAAGACGGCGAGCGCGACAACACATCCAATTATCTAAAGATGGGTTAAAAAACATTTTGTGTTGCCCTAGAAAACATTCTGATACATTTACTTAAAAGGGATATGGATTATTAGTGCAAAACCTATCAAAGAATACCAGTTTACTAGGCATAAATGTCCTACTGAAAAAGTGGTACAATTTAGGCCTGAGAAAATTCAGCAGCCAACCTGAGATCAACAGGCTCGACACACTTGAGCCATCGGATGACTGCAAAAGCCTTTTGTGCTAGACCTGAACATAGGCCAGTTGGCTCAAATGGAATCAGGACAAGAGCTTTGCTCATAAGTTTAGGGACCAGGTATTTGTGTTATCCGATGTATTCCTAATTGTTCTTAGTTGTCTTTTTAAGTTTATTAACCATGTCGATACTGCTCAGTTAATCACTCAAGTACCTATACTAGACTGAAGAGCTACATTCGAAAAACAGGCATAACTCATGAGTTTCGACAAAATGCCAGTCAAGTACAGTAGCTATGCTACTTCACACAAACAGGCCCTATCTTTCAACTTACACTCTGCACATCACCTCCTAGCTTGCAGTCCAGTTTGATCAAGATATTAATACTTGCAAGTGGATCAAAAGACAAGGAAAGTCCATGTCATTTTCAACGATTCTGGTCTTTAATTCTTATTTTAGTGCAGTATAGGTCTTCTAACATTTTCCAGATGGTATGCCACTACAACTAAACATTTTGTGTCTCCAATAAGGCCTTCAATTGGTTATTTTTCTTGCAGTAAATCTCTAGCTAGTCAAATCCATCTTGCACAGACCCGAAATCCCTTTTGTGCCTCCACCGTCCGGAACTAACCAAGAACGGAAATGCAACCAAGGCCCATATGAACCAGCCAAGATCCACAACAGCAGAAGATTAAAGGAAAAGCGCGACCTTTACCACGCGAATCAGATCGATCCCTACTCCCTACGAATGAAATCGGGAATCATATGCGAGCAGGTCGAGGTGGAGCCTGACCTGGATGCGATGTGCGGGTTGGGGGAGAAGACGGCGAGCGCGGCGGAGTAGGACTGGGCCGACCGGATCTGGTGCTCCCTCAGCTGCTCCACGAGCTTGGCTCGCGTGATCATCTCCTCCCCACACCACCTCTCCTCCCGATCCACCTAACAACTGGTATCTTGGCCCTCCCGCGAAATCTACCCTGGAGTTGCCGGAGTGAAGGAAGAACGGAGGAAGCGGGGAGAATCAGAGTCCTCTGATTCCGAGGAATTGGAGCTTTGGGGAGAAAGAGAGACTCTGTATCCTCCCTTCTCCTGGGCACGCGGAACCGTTAGATAGGAAATCAACGCTTCAGATTTCGTCTGCTCGAAAATGTGCAGTACTGAGGGTGGGAGCGAGTATAAGATCGCTGAAGAAATTATTTTTCTGCGAGGAAGAAGAAAGCATTTTGTTTCGTGCCAGATCTTATTTGTTCTTACAATCATCTTCACGTACAGTAGATGTGGATTGTTTTGTTATGAGAATGTTTTCTGGATCAAATTTTTTTTTTTGACTGTCGATCAATCTTGTTAGGAAAACAGAACCTTCTCCAGTTTTCGTACTAATGAAAATTGCTTGATCAGTCAGCAAATTTGAAGGTATCGTAACTCCCTGTTTTGTCGCGGATGTCACATCCGCGATGCCACCAAAATCTGCAAAGGGATGTGCCGCCCCGTGTTTCTCGTGCACAACACATGCATTTCAGCATTTGACTCGAGTGTTAGCTGCTTCTGCCCACGGGGTACGTGCATGTGAAGGCACCAATCAATCTTCCGAGCCGTCTGTCTGATCAACTGCCGGTCAAAATAACACGACTCCTATCATTGAGCTCGCCGAAGATTGATGATGAAGGAAGCTTCCAAGCCCACGGGGCATGGGCCATCGGGCTTCCCCTAACCTGCAGGCTGCAGCACCCCTTTGCCACTTGTGGGTTCGCTCTGCTGTCAAACCGTGGCAAAACGGACATACTTATATGCCATGTCAGCGTGTGATGTGTGTATATGTAACTTAAGCGAACGCGATTTATACACAAGCACACGCGTGATCACTGTGTCTCCAAACATTGTTCTTGTGCCTCAAACTGCTTAAACAATCCTTGGTCTGGGTCTCTGGGAGGAATAAGAGATGCTACCAATTCCAAGTCTGCAAGACATGATTCGAGCAACGTGTCGTCCCTGCAGTCCTCCAGAAGTGGGCTCTCGTCAGGATCTGCTGAGGTCGCCGAAACCGGTGCCCGAAGGAACGGCCGCGCGCGCTGCAGCATCCGGGTATTTGCACACATGGCGTTATCGGCGGCACTGCAGCACGGCGGATCGATGCAGCTGCGTCCCCCAGCAGCAGCAGCACTGGCGGGTGAAACTCGCTTTTCAGCTGCCACGATCTGGCCTCTGCATCGACTCGCCACTCCCTTTCGTTTTCCTTTCACCTTGACCTCGCCGAGCGGTTTAATCATTCAGACATTCGTGCCGGGATTAATTAGCGCGATAACCACCCGTGTGGCTGCTCGCGCGCCACCGGGTAATTGCCCATATTCGCCACTCGATGCGGCTGATTTTAAAAACAAGAGGAAGAAACTTGAGCAGTTTGATTGATTGGTTTAGCGCCCCCATCATCACGGCGAGCCTGCTCGGCTGTTCTCGACGAGACAGGCACACGGCACAGGTGCACAGCCACAACATCCTCTCCCTCCGGGACGTACGCAACACAGCCAAGTAATTCCTGGAGGAATCCCCCTGAAATCCTGCGGAACGACGACGCGACCGCGGCTGCATCGCACAGCAGCGCCCGCCCCTCATGATTTCCGATACACGGCGTCCCTGTCGTTGTTGGCTTCGGTTCGTTTCGATTCGATTCTCCTGTCCGTCTCCGCGCTTTTCGCGCCGAGCCGATCCGGTCAGCAACATTACGCCGGAAGCAGCCCTTGCTTAATGCTGATCTATCATTCATAGCGCAGCGAGCACCTATAAAAAGGTTAGCCAAGATTCAATCAGCACCTGATTCCGCCGCACAAACGAAACGAGGCTCGTCCGTCGTCCTGCCGCGCCCACGGTGTCTTCTTTATGTAGAACGGGGGGGAAAGACTCGGCAAGCGACGCGGACACCGGGC
>LAPY01000402.1:141691-161277 GCA_000970635.1 Eragrostis tef | reverse complement strand
TGGCCTCCTCGCCGGCCGCGGCCGCGTCCTGGGCCGCGGCCAACATCCCGGCCAACGTGCCCGTCTCCGCCATCTCCGTCGGCAACGAGCTGGTCAACTCCGGCGACCCCACGCTCGCGACGCAGCTCCTCCCCGCCATGCAGAACCTCCTCGCCGCGCTGCCCGCCGGCTCGTCGGCCGCCAAGGTGTCCACGGTGCACTCCATGGCCGTGCTGGCGTCGTCGGACCCGCCGTCTTCCGGCGCGTTCCACGCGGACCTCGCCGGCGCGCTCGACCCCGTGCTGGAGTTCCTGCACCAGAACGGCGCGCCCTTCATGATCAATCCGTACCCGTACTTCGCCTACGCCTCCGACACACGGCCGGAGACTCTGGCCTTCTGCCTGTTCCAGCCCAACGCCGGCCGCGTCGACGCCGTGTCGGGCCTCACCTACACCAACATGTTCGACGCGCAGCTCGACGCCGTCCGCGCCGCGCTGGACGCCAAGGGCTACAATGACGTCGACATCGTCATCGCCGAGACAGGGTGGCCGTACAAGGGCGACGCCGACGAGGCAGGGGCCACGGTGGACAACGCCAGGGCGTACAACGGCAACCTCGTGGCGCACCTCAAGTCGCAGGTCGGCACGCCGAGGACGCCCGGGAAGACGGTGGACACGTACCTCTTTGCGCTCTACGACGAGGACCTCAAGCCAGGGCCGGTGTCGGAGCGATCGTTTGGGTTGTACCAGACTGACCTGACGGCCAACTATGACATTGGGCTCGCAAAAAGTGGCAGCACGCCGGCCCCGGCCATCGTAACTCCAGCTCCGTCGCAGGTGCTTACAGATCATAGCTCGCCAATTCTGGTGCCTTTAATTTAGATTGATGGAATGAAGCTTACTGATGTTTTGTTTTTGGACCTTGCAGGTTACGCCGCAGCCAAGCAAGGGAGCGACGCCGACGGGGTTCTGCGTGACGACGGCCGGCGTGCCGGGCAGCACGCAAGGGCAGCAGGTGCCGCAGAGCAGCTCGTGCTACATCCCGGCCGGAGCCGTGTCGCTGCCGGCGGACGCCAGCTCGCGACAGCTTCTTTGGTTCGCTGTTTTGCTGTTACTGGGAATGGTAGTCGACTAGCAGTCGGCAAGTACACGACAGTGTAGACATGGTATAAAGGCACCAAACAAATACCGCTTTTTGTAATCATCTTTACACAGCTGTGCATACCAATTCATCACATCACCACAAAGATTTTGAGTCAGTGCCCCTTGGTAGTACTACCAAAAAAAAAAATTGACGTGAGCTAACTACAAAAAGCTAACTATAATTAGTTTCGTGATATGCACAATTGTGCGACCTGTCCAAACAGGTGGCACCTTTGGCGCCTCAACACTGTCATCATATGTCAACAGTTTGACTTGCAGTTTGAATATGGCTGCACACTGAATCACCGTCAGTATTTCGGAACTGCAATGGCACCAGGCTTCCACTCTTCTGACTTTTAACATTAGACAAATTCCTTCTAATCACTGCTGTGAACATCAGTGATTACTTGAGCTTGTTCCAAAGATATGTTGCTCTTCTGATGATTGGGTCTGCTGAGGATCCTTCTGCATATGCTTCCAATGCTCGCAAGAGTTTTATGAATTTGGCTCCATCATCCTGAAGCAGTACGTCAAAGGAATTTAAGTGTAAGCAGGAAACTCGCAAAAAGAAATGTAAGCGGAAGGAAAAGAATTGAATGATCACTATTTAACTGGAGCAGTTAAAAAACGAGAAATGCTAAATTTTAGGTCACCTGTGGCTTCTGAAATACAAGGTCGGGTGTCTTGAAAGGAACCATATAAGGAGGAAGGTCAGAACGCAATGTGGCCTACAAATATGTTTTTCAGTTAACATAGTTGGTTTAGAAATGGTCTCTTTACACTTGGGAAGGAAGCTACAGTTTCGCTCAGAAATGTCAAAAGTGTACCAGGCTTTTGCAGAGGATGGCCTGTTCCGATTGAGATATCAAAACCTGTAAAGAACCACACGAAAACACAGTTCAGTTCAAGGACACCATTTTGTAAACCAAAAGTATAATCTATTCAACAAAAGAAAATGATGTCAATTATCAAGAAGGTACAAAAGTACCAGATTGATAGTGTAAGAACTTTCAAGACCATGTTACTGACCAATCCCAAAAAAAACATGTGCTGTACACAAGTATATGCTGATTCATGCAAACAAACAAGAGGAGTTATTAGTCCACATTACCTTTTTAATTCGTTCGTCCTCAATTTCTTCCACAGATTTCAGAAGGTTTTCCAAAGAACCTATTCAAAATTTTCAATAAAATAACATCACCGCTATGCTTTTGAAACCTTCCAAGCTAATCAGGAAGGTGAATGAGCCGCTGTTTCAAAGAGAGCTTGGCATACAAGACTACACATCTTGGTAAAGGTTAACGATATTAAAAAAACTAAACAAGTAAACATGTGGACTGATGAAGGGACTTTGGTAACTTTTTCACTTTTGGTGTGTACGCAAGTTAGATCACTAAATTTGTACTAGCTAAACCAAAACTAAAATCTGCTAAATCCTATGCATCTTAAGTTAACTAATACAGTTTTAATTAGTCTTCCAGTCTGCAAAGTTTTCTTAAAATATATACAAGACGAAACATACCAAATTTAGTTATCAGCTTTACAGCATTAATATCTCCAATCCCTTCAACTCCTGCAACAGAAAGTGTCGTGTCATAAGCATCTCAAAGTCAATAGGTTCAAAGAACGATAAAGATACTCATTGTAGCAAGGAATATTGAACATTTTCTGTTAATCATTGTAAATAAAGGGATAACTTTCAGGCAGGAAGGATTAATGTATTTCTAATAAAAAGGTGAAGTGGTCTTGGTATAATTCAATGCACACGTGATGCGCTAGTGATGGTCTTTGTTCAGCAGATAAAAGTGCAACTCAATTGCTCAGTACACAAACAAATAAAAGTAGCACAAAACAATATTTCTCAAAGATCATGAAAATCATTTCAACTATAAAAGAAAATTTACAGTGAATGGCTGGACATTGTGTTGGACTCTGAATTTCAGTTAAGTTTAGAGCTGAAATGATGCTACTAAAAAAGGGAAAATGAGGGTATTTTTCAAGCATAAAAAATAGTGTTCCTACATGACAATAGCCACTACTACTGTGCTTGGTTGCCTAACTCATGCCAAAAAGAAAAAGAAAAAGTTCCTTTACCAAGTAGCAATTAGAAAATCCTACAGGTCAAGGAAATGCAATAAACAGATCAACCAAATCAAGCAGATTATCCGATTACCCTTTCCATTCAGTGGACATAATGGAAAATGCATCGATGGTACAAAAAAATGGGGGGAAATCAGTGAACCAACTTCTCAGTGGAATCATGAGTCATGACAACGCCCTTAAAAAGTATGTTTAAAAGTTTTCAAAAATTCTTAAAGAACTCACATTCAGAAATAACACACACTATAAGACAAAACAGTAACAAGAGATTACCTGGTATATTGTCAGCTTTGTCACCTGAAAGTGCAACAACATCAACAAACTGTGAGGGTTTCAGTGCTCCATATCTCTTGACGAAGTCTTCAACTCCAAATGAAACCATCCTAACAGGTCCAAATTATAAAAATTAACTACTTGAACCTCCAGTTACACACTTTTCCTAGAAAATTTAGGAACACACTTATAAGGGGAGCAAACATATGAAACTGACCCTGAACCACGGGGAGCAATCCTCAGCAGACGCAATGACGGTGATAAAATTTGGAAGAAGTCTTTATCAGGAGAGACAATCCGTACCTTTCAGAAGAGAGACATGCATTTTAGGACAAAAAAAAGTACCAGTCATAGGAAAGGACCAGTGTACATGAGAAGATGTCTTCTGTGTTCTGTTCATAATATGTTCTTAATAGTTATGGACAGGACAACTGAAAAATAAACCATGGCACAAGTATTTACCTTGTAACCTGCTGACACACTGTTGACAGCCAGGGTACCAATGACATCATCAGCTTCAACACCTGGAACCTGCATCAGTTATTTAATGGTGCCAAATGACAATAGGTCCTCCGGCTTGAAACAAGCAGCTTGCCCATGAGCTCCAGAAAAATGCCAAATCTCAATCCAGTTCTAATTAAATGCACGACTGATTCTATTTACCTCAATTACTTTGATTGACATTGCCTTAATAGATGCCTTCAAATATTGCATGCCCTGGACAACAGTGTCCGGAGTTGGGGTGCGGTTGCTCTTGTAAGCAGGGTACAACATGTGACGAAAGGTCATTCCTAAGAAAAAAAATGATATTATATTTTTATATGTTGTACAACATTATAAAGGAAAAACAGGAGAGCACCCAAGTGGCACCCTCCTCCAAAAGCAACGCCATCTTCTGTTAAAGTGGTTAAAATTTACTAGAAGCTAACAATAGTTCATGCATGCATTGATGCTTATGTTTTGACACATTCTCTACCCGATGTGAAAAACAAACTCTAAGCACCTGCCATCTTGGGGCAAGCAGATGCCGTCATATGTTTCCTGCTGCCAATATGCTACTCCATGTTAAAATCTAAGTAGAGAAAAAAAGATATTTGAAAGAGAACAGAAATAAGAAACTAAGCTTTGTGGAAGTCCTACACAGTAAATGTTGGAAGTGCTGCAAAGGAAAGACACGGTATTCTAAAATAGCTTTATCTGAATATTGGCCAAGGACTGAACTGAAGTGTCATAGATTATATGTGCACAAAGCTAAGGGATCCATAGTTCCACACCATACGGCACATCAGATGTGGATCGTGGATTAGTGTAAAATCAATTCTACCACCATATGCTAACTGAGGCCTTCTCCCATGATCTCGTCAAATTGTACATTTTACTCTTACCTTTTGCCATGTGACATTCTTTGGATGGCATGGCACTATATTGACCATATGGAACTCCTGAAAAGAAAAGTTGGGTGACTTATGTGTTACTCCAAGAACTTTAAGCAAATGCATCATTTCAAATTTGTTCAGCAAGGACACTGGCTTTGTCTCACAACTAAATAGTCCATGTATGTCCACCTTTTAAGAAGAAATTCAAAAAAGGCTCACAAAAAATCCACAAGACACAAATAAGATATTTAGTCAAACATCATGTGTGAATAAAGTCACAAAAGAATGTAACGGCAAAAAACAAAAAATCATAGCAGGCAAAAGCAATATGCTACATTCTAGCTCATTAAGTTGAACAATGTAAACATCGCATTATGATGTGCATCCGATGCGTTTGTAGCAAGTGCTACTGTAGTTATCATGAAAAGAAATGCTGCTAGCATACTAAAAAACAAATGTGTATACTCAACGGAAATGAAAATTATCTGATGGAGACAGCTCACCATCATGATCGAACACGACCTGCAAACAGGTCAACAAATGGCAAGTCATAAGGGATCGGAATGCTATGAGAAAACAAACAACAGTGACAGTAAAAATCATTGCTAGAACTGAACATACCGCAGCATGAGATGGAATGAGTTCCAGCATGTCAAGAAGCTGCAGAGAATATTTAACAGAATGACATAAATGAACATACAAGCACAACATAATGTTCTACAATTTCAACATGTCCTTTGGCACTTTAACACTTAAAAATGGGCAACCACAGACACAGAAAGTACAAAGTAAAATATATGATGCTAACTGAAATTAAATTTCTGAAATCAGCAAAACACCTTAATCCTGAAATAGGCAGCTATGCACAATTCCTTTAGTTACCCATGAGTTCAAAATCCCAACAGACCATCTAGAGAAGCATCTACATCCACAACAATGGACTTTGTAATGATTATTGGTGTCTGCCTGTAATACCTATTCCACATAATTCCTATCTCACATTGACAAGTAAACTAGAAACAATTCCACAATATCATACAAATATAGCATGGAGCAGACAGAATCACAGTTCATCTACTTGACTGGCCACACATCAATAAGAAACATATAAGGTTGCAAAAATGTATACAAATATAAGGGGTAAGTTTTGGCTTCTTAGTATCATGAACGCGACTCAATTACAGAAAGATCCTACTTACCAGGGATAGAGCTTTGAATATAGTTAAAACCCAATCCCCATTGCCATCAGCATGCTCCAACTGGCCATGCTGCAGTTGAGCTACACATTTGGAAACAAAATAGATGAATTACATATTCCAGCAGTGAAAGGATAAGGCAGTAAAATGCAGAAGAATGAGGATGGCGACAAAAAGGTAACAGAAACAAAACTTCACTATGCACCTACTTAGGAACTATCAGTTACTTTTGGAGATTTTTTTAGCTCCAATTTTATGCAGAAGTTCGGTTGGTTTTGTGGATACATCTTTGGCACAAGTTACACAACCGCAGATGAACAAGGCGATAAGCATCAACCATCAAGTTCTTTTTTTGTGTGGTCAACTGCTTTTTTTAACAGTATAAAACAAAGTCAATCAGAAAAGACTAGACTTCCATACATGGATATGCAAACATAGGCTAGGCAGTTCAGCAGCAAAACTATTAACCTGAGAGAGAAGAAAAACGTCCATATTATGTAGAAATAACATGAGAAAACTGCTTTACATGCTATGAAGTCAACTTACAAGGATGGACATGTGAATGTTTTCTTTTGCATCACGATTACTGATGGAAGTGCAAGTTTTAAAATACAGAGTTAAGACGTTTCCTCCCTTGGGGGGGGGGGGGTAACAAGCAGTCCAATAAGGAATAAAATCGGGAAAAATTCTAACCCAAGATCTTGTAGTAGGATCTGTACATCACAGATGTTCCATCAACAAGCATTATCCTACTCTTTGAAGGGTCAGCATGAGTGACGCCTTCGGTGGGTTTCGACAATGCGTCCAACATACTTGAGGATATGCTGTCATCGTATAATGGAATCCGTGGAGTACTCTGCACTGATGGTCCTTGGAAACTCTCGACAGAGTCTGTGACCGGCAGCACTGACTGCTCCGAGAAGCCCTGGTGTTATTAATGAGAATTTTAGAACAATAATAATTCCCAACATCCCACAAAATTTTCAGTCCCTACTAATGCCGCAAGTCCTCAAGCCGCGAGAGAGGGAAGGGGTTTACTGCCTTTACCTTCCTGAATACGGCGAGCGGCCACGGAAGGCACCGCGAGGCGGCGCCGCGGTGGAGGAGAAGGCGGGGCGCCGTTGCGGCGCGGAGGCAGCAGCAGGCCATCGGCAGAAGCTAGTTTTTCTGCATACCGTATGGAGGATGCAGGGGAGAAGGGTTAGGGTTCAAGGGGATTGGGAAGGCGGCGATGGAGAAGGGTCAGGTGTTCAACGGAATGCGCGGGCTGGGGGTGGTAGCGAGAGGAACGGAAGCTGGGGCAGGACGACGGCTCTTTGGAGGTGGGCTAAATGGGTGGTGACTACTAATAATATGTAAAATTGTATTTAGCATGTCCCAATCCATTGTCGTCTATTTCGGTTAGGATACTTGGCTTTCACCCAGGCGACCCGGGTTCAAATCCCGGCAATGGAAATTATACGTTTTTGGACATTGGTCGTTTTATTCATTCGTGCTTCCAGATGATCCTCCTTTTTTTTCCGCGAGGGAAGATGATCCTCCTGGTTGACAAACTATAACTAGTCCAAAGTGTCTGATCTGCTAGACTGCTAAAAGCCTGTCCACCTGACCACAAGTGTTATGTACTGAGTGCTAACGCCTGCATAAACATGCCTGAGTGTCACAGTCCCGCATCATAGCGACCATCGAGGACGCATCAAAACTTTTTAGAGTATAAGGGCTCGCACCCCGGTCCGTTATGCGAGAGCAACAAGATCATAAACGTTTTACCGCTCAGTTTTGTGAGAGACTCGGCTCCCACTCACCACACCTACCTGGTGACAAATGTTAGGACGCATCAAAACTTTTTCAAAAGCACGCCAATACTTCGATCAACAGATAGAGCAAAATGAAATACAACAAGACTTCGATCAACAGTTTAATAGCTATTGATAGGTCAAAGCACGTCCATATGTTATTTGTACAGCAATCACAACACTACAGAAAAGACTATTGAGAATACGCACCGAGGCATCGAAGTATAATACCACTATGTTTATCACAAGCGAGCACTGGTACAGAACTGGTATATACTATCTACTGACTCTACACAATGTTTTGGTAGGATGCGCCGATCCTGTGATTCAGCCACTCGCGACAATCTCGTGAATCTTGTCACTAACTTCAGGGTCATCTGATCTGACAGCGAGCTTCATCGCCACTTCATTGGGTCCACTTAGTCCAAATGACAACCTGACTAGTACCTTCACATCGCCGATGAACACACCAGATAACAGGCATGTGTGCGATCTCGCATTTTTTGGTACAACTTCAGTTCCCTGAAATAACTGGAGCTCTTAGCACCCTTCAAATTTCCAATACCCAAGAAAGCAAGTTCTGACTGCCTATGAGTACACACTAAGCTACATATTACAATAAACTAACATGTAGTCCAGTTTCATTCAAATGTTATGTGCAAGTTAATCGTCCTTCCCCATAACTAAGGAGGATGGAAACTCAGACCAACAAAAAAAGCCAGGAACAAGGTTTCATGTGCTTGTAAATTCTTAGGTTGAGTTTTATTAAGATTATCCTAGAGAAGTAGATATACGTAATGACCCAAAGCGGAACTGATAATTGCTTTTCATAAGATTATCCTAGAGAAGTAGAAGCTGACCTCACACGGCTGCATCCCAAGGATGTTGATGACAGCACTCACGGCCTCAGCCAAGCTCTCTCTAACCCCAAGTCCATACTCATCAACACGCTCACTTTCTGGGTCCATATTTTCCCAGGCATTCCTGAAGTTGGACACAGCAACCCTCAGCATATAATCAGCTGCAGTGATTTCAAAGTCCTCTATCTGGTATTCATCCTCCACACCATCTTCCTCGGCTTCCCCTGTAGATGTGTCAACCTGACAAAATGGGAAACTACGTTTAGTCACAGAATACAAACACAAAATCATTAACCATGTACCAAGTAGCAACCCTATATCTTAATATATCATTGTAAGAATGGTTTAATGAATAGTTCTCAGACGACTCGTGTGATACAGAACTACCATACTTGATTATAAGCAAACATTTAGATACAAATAATACTATTAAACTTACCTCTTTAACAGTAAACCTTAATACATTTGAAAATTTACCAATGGCAGGAACACCCTCCGGCTTTTCAAAAGCAACAAAAATTTGCCCAGGTTCGTTATAGGGCAAGCTTCTAAGAGGCTTTGAACAAATTCCTGAAAACTCTTCAGCCTCCATTGCATCAACGCAAACAGTAACCTGAACGGGACAACGAAATTTTCCAGATCTTCAGTGAGTTAAAATTTACATTACAAAGAAAGCACTTCAAATGTAGATGCTCACATCTTCTAGCAATTGTTCCTGTATAGTGTTTGTGCAATTGTACTGCAATACGACATAGCTGTCATAAATGTGCTTAACCACATTAACAGCATACTCCGTCTCTGCCTCTGTCAGCTCCACGGGTTCTGAGGACTACGCAAAGAGCGAAGTTTAGAATACTCCTATGTAATTATCAAAACTCAAAACATGAATGGTATCAAATATGCAAACCTTGAAGAGTTTTCCAAAGCCAGAGAACTCAGGAATGGATGAAAGAATCTTATGATAAGAATCAACAGCTGAAACAGGTGCAGAGGGAGCGCCGGCAGCAGCGGCGGCGGCATGTGGCTTCTTTCCCGGGGCCTTCTCATGATTTGGGTGCGACTTGACTTCTCTCGACACCAAAGAAATGTCAAAAGGCTTCTCCGATGGTTCCTGATAAGTTCTCAAGAAGTTAGAAAAAAGTATGCATTTCAGTACATTGGGAATGTTTTTGCTCATTCTATACATACATAGGTTCTTAGACTTGCTTCCAAGTTGGCAAGTGGCACATCAAAAGAGCCAAATAGGAAGTCCTTCACGTCCTTCTCATTGTTACCTACGGCAATTTCACCACCAAGAGTTTGGAGATAAAGTGTAGCACGATCACGAACCTACAACAGCAAATATCAATAACACTCATTGCCCAGATACATCGTATAGGAATTGCGTCTTATGCCATGGTATCATCTCAAACGAGACACTCTACTCAATAAGAGTAGTACACCTAATGAAGCATACTTTGAAGTTTGTCGATAAATAATAAAATAAGTGGATTCAAAACTTACCTCATCTTCAGTATCAAACAGACATCGTCGCAGAAGAACAAATATTCTAGGCTGAAACAGAAAAAGGCATGCTGAATGAATACACATGGAGTGCAACAGTATGTGCAATGATCTTAGATATTATTGTACCTTGAGTGCATCGACTAGGGCACCAAACTTCGCAAGCGTACTGACAGCACTCGCACGAACAGTAGCATTTTCCAATATCACACGGTTGTAGATGTAGCGAATGTACATGCTTGGATCTGATGTCCTTGGCCCTTCATTTCCCAAAAAGTGCAATATCTGTTGATAAGAGAACAGAAGATGATCTCAGTTTGAGACCATATAGAACTAACAGGAACTATATCACATATGTTAATCAAGAAAAATATCCAACAGTTCATCTCAACTCTAATATCATAGGATACGAAACACGAATCTAATCGCTAAGGCATTTGAACCTACTATATAAATCATAGTATTGTATCGCTAATGGTCATATGTGAACTTCTTTATAGAATGTATAAATGTTAAAATACTCCAGCCTCCATTCTTCTTTATTTATATTGTCTGAGTGAAAAGGTTTTTGCTTTCTTTTAGATCTCGCGTAAAGCTATAACCTATAACTACATTTTACAAAAGTGTCCCCAGTTCGTTTAGTGCATACTACAGTTTACAACTCAATTGCTTTGTTAATTAGCCACTGGTCTCCAAGACTAACAACGGTGGTTTAGGAGAGAACCAAAGTTGGTGACATAGATCAAAGTCAAAAAAATTATTTGTAGCATATGGTCATCTTCGGCATTCTATTTAATACTCCCTCCATTCTTTTTTTTATGTCGTTTCAGACAGCCTATTTGTACTAGCCACAAGTCAAAAAATCTTGTTTTAACGTCATTATGTCAAGGAAGGAAGGAGTATATCATGCTCAAGTGTTCAAATAAAAGAAAGGTTGGCAGAGTAAGTGTGTACGAATTATTTCATCAAGAAGATACTGGACTATCCAAATCTTTTTGGGCCAACCAGGTGGCAGTGGACCAAGAGGGAAGCAGTTGATCTCATCATTCAAATCCTTCAGTCTGAAAGACCAAGCGACTTGACAAACAATCACAATAATAATGGTTCAATAAACCAAGATTTCATCCCCAACTATGAGAGATAAGATACAGTACAGCATTTTCGAAAACGAACCAAACTTACGACAAATAGGATTCTTAAGAAAATTGACTGATAAAACAAAATGTGTTCGCTAGTGTCAGAGTTGCATCATGTGAGGCCCCGTGCCACAACAATAAAGAAACTACCCAAAGCACGATTGGGTCAAACACACTATATGCATATCTAAACGTGATTATGATATGCCAATCTAATGGTTCCACACATAAATGTTTTCTAGTTATCAATATGATGATAAAGATTTTCACGAGCAGTATTTTGAAGCAATATTGAACAACAATCAAAGTTTTCCTTACACTCAAATGTTTACCCAACAACAAAGAACCACTAAAGATCAAGATTGCTTAATTCATAGATGGCTGCAAGCTAATGAATAGTAAATGCTTTATCAACAGCAATTACCTGACTAGAAAGATATGTGAATTCACAATCCTCGATGAATTCGCAGAGATGAAGCAGGCCAAGTTCTTTAGCATCTGGTATCTCACTAATTAGAGCAATTATGGAATCCACTATGGCCTTTTTATACTCAAAGCCCCCTTCTTCTCTCAAACTGCTACTCAAGAAATTCAACCTGGAAGATAAATAAATAATCAAAACAAGGGTACAAAAGTAGTATATATGAACATTCTTTCAGTTGTTCACATACATCGAGCGATACTTCAATGGGAATTTCAGGCAGAGAGATCGTATAGCTTCGACAACAACTATCTTGAATTCATCTGCTATATCAGACATGAAACTTGTAATTTGTTTCATGAGGCGATCAACACTTGATTCATTGCCAGTTTTAAGAAGCGTAGTGATTGCCAGTGTTGCTATACTCCTGTTCTGGTCTGACATAAGAGTTTCCAAGTCCCCATTGCAGTTTGTCACAGCCAGAGGGCGTGTCATAGCAACCTGCAAGGCAACGTTGAATTTATAAGAAACATGGTGATGATAGTACTGAAAAGAAGAACTTGAGGAATACTTATGGATAACCTTATTGAGTGTCCGGACAGCAGCAAATCGAAGCACAGGTTTGGGTGAACTCAAGAATGACTGTAACGCGGAAATAGCTGATGCCAATTCACGACTTGTAACATCCATCTCGGTTATTTTTCGTGCAGCCTCTAAAACAACCATGTCTGCTCCTTTATGTCTGAGCCATGATTCCAGGAAATCAAAAAATGGGCGGTCACCATTTTGTGCGTTCATGCTTGACTCACGTATAACCTGCCAAATTGCCCTTGTTTTTAGAAAATATTATATTTTGCCTGTTTCCCACTAAAATGGAAGTTATAGTTTACCTGACTTGTGTAACGAATCAGAAGACATTGTGCAAGAGGAGAACGAACAGATCCCCTTGTCAAACTAGAAACCAACTTGCTAATAGCTAAACGGTCGTTTTGTCTGATCTGCAAGTTGGAGAAAAACGAAACTGAGCATCCAGTATCTCGAAAGTAACAGAAAGTATATCATGCATATTGTCCACAACACATGCAACCTAATCACCAACATGTCCACAACACATGCAACCTACTCACCACTTGTCAAACACTCAACACCAAAGCATTTTAGACAGAGAAAAATGGAACTCTTGTTCAAATTATTTGCCGGGATGGTCATTCACGAATTGTGTGTGATTCCGGCACCCGTGTCAGATTTCAAGGGTTTTTTTGAGTATCCGAGAAAACAATTTCCGAACCGGACACCCAGACACAAGTCCAACTCCAACCACATCCATGTCCATGAAACCCAGGCTAGTTGTGTGAGTTATCCCATAATTGGGTATGAATAACATCAGTGTAACGTGAATTCTCTAAACAGAACAATACCTAAACGAGAAAAAGGAAACAGTTCTAACAAAAGCTGACATGAATAGTCCCAACCTGTCCCCATGCTCATGTGTCTAGACTTTTCCTAAAGCCAACATCAGCACATAGATATGCACGATGGTGGCAACAAGTGATGTGTAAATCAGTAGTCAATGAGATACCATGGCTCACTCGGTGAAACCAGCCATAACCTATTTCTGAGAATACTACACAAACATATCACCTGCCCTGACTCTGCCCATCTTCACCAAATCTATAAGCTATCAAATATGCCTCAGCAAATGAAAACAATTCCTCAAAAAAACATGAAAACAAGGAGAAGGCCAGAGTCAGAATAAAGGAAAGCTTCCCTAGAGCATTATCAAACAAACGGATGATAAAAAGCTAGATATTTTTGTGCCTTGTCAAGCAACAGCTTAATATTGTGTCTTTAACATGTCAATTCGTGTCAAATGATACAAATAACTATGTGGCATTGAAAGGCGCATGTTTGCTTGTCTACATTTTTTTTTATGCAATATCTTTAAAGTATAGTATACAACCTTCCTTGACATTATGAGTAAGTTATTTGATGGTAGAAATCAAACAACAGTAACATAATCATTAATCTGAAAAGACTATAAGGTATACAATAACGTAGTTCACTCTTAACTAAATACTGAGAATTGCCAAAAATTCAGATAGGAATTTTCTATGCTTTTTCCTCAGCACTTGAATCAGTATTTAACTGGCCAGACAGGGTAAAAAAATACCTGGTGAAGAAGGGCAAGACCATGAAACTGGACAAGTGCAGATCTTGATTGAACAGCTTCCTGGACTTCATTACTCCATCTTTTTACAATTTCTGGGTTTGCCTATAGTATCAATGATACAGTTAGGCAGTAGTAGTATTAACAAGAAATGGAAAGCAGTACAATAGAATTATATCAGTACCTGAACCAGGTGAATGCCACTAACAAGAGCAGCACTAGCAACAACTGGGTTTTTGTCAACAATAGCTTGCTTCAAGTATCTCTCAACTTGAGTTAGCATGGAGCCATCAATTATTCTACAAAGAACTCTAATAGCATTGGCACGGTACATATCTGTCTTGCTATTCATGTCTTTCATCAATGAGCTTGTAACTATGAAGACCTATTATAGAAGAAGAACTCTAACGTCTTAGAACCAGAAGACGTGTCAAAAAAAGTAAAATCTGAAACATCATTCATTCGACCTCATCAGATGATGAAGAAAGCTCTTTGATCATTAGATACACAAGCCTCCTAAGACCAGCATCATTGGACTGAAATAACTTTGTCACCGCAAAGAAGACTCCTGTGGCCTCAACCTGTAACAGAACATGCACAATTGAATTTTTCATTTGGTTCTAGATAACGTTTCCCAAAGCAAACCATTTGATTTTATGATACTACACAAACATGCACGTGTATAAATCACAAAACTCGCATGGAAGATATACTGTGGAGCAGTTCTGTACCATACCTTTGTGAATGCCTCTCCTTGATTAAGCAAATATAATAGCTTGGTGATGACCTGCAACAAATTTCTCAGGGCTCTGCTGCAAGTAATAATAAAGTAAGAGAAACAGCATGCAATTCTTACTTGCGAGCACCGTCTGGCATCCAGCTGCGGATCATTGAAAGCCCGCGCCTCCTGCAGAACAGCTCCCTTCTCGATCCCAAAGAATGGCGAATACTCGACTGATAGAAGGTTCACCACAAGGTTAATGAAGAATTAACAATTTAAAACCATTTCATTACAATACAAATCGAACCTATAAACACATAAGATCAACCTAATATTTTAAGAACTCTAAGCCCCAGTAAAAGTACTAACAGGAATTAACATTCAAGTGGCGTTGCAAAGAATGCTGGTACAAAATGGAGTATTCTAGCTTAATGCAGATGGGTATTTTAACAGGTTGACACTAACTGTAAGCAAAAGCCCTGTATGGTTGGGATCGTGACTATCCAGGCATCCCAGTGGAAGTTAGGAAGAAAAATTGCAGGACTTACTCCCCAACAAGGCAGTCCTAAGAAAGTAGATACAGAGCTTAAAAAGATCAAAATGATCTGGGTCGGATTTCACCTTTTGATTCGGCCAGTTACCCAATACACCAACTGTCAACATGATCTATATTGAAATATTGAGCGTGCAGTTCCAACGCTAGACGAACAAAACCAATTCCGGCAGTAGTGTTCGCCGGAACCCCGCTGTCAAACACTCGGAACCCATCCGATAAGGTGCGCCTAAGTGGGAGTATGAAACAATAGCGGGAAGCAGAACAACCAATCCGATGAAGTGCACGTAGCGCCCTCCAGATCCAGGTAAATCCGAGCCCTCCCACCCCAATTCCCAACCAAATCCGGCAAAACGACCGCCTCGTGGCTCGTGCACGCCGCGCCGGTGAGCGCGGCCTCGACAAAAAAATCCGCGCCATCACCGCCACCGAGATCTGCCGCGAGATCGAGTCAGATCCGACACATTGCTACGGCTAGAGGAACCGAGATCGCAGAGCAATAGCACCAGGCAGATATAGGAAGGAGGGGCAGGGTTTAGGGCGGGAGGAAGGAGAGGCGACTAACCGTCCTCCTCGTCGTCGTCCTTCTTCATGTACGGCTGCGCCATGTCCGGTACGGCGAGATCACCGCCGACGAGGGAGCGAGGCATGCGATGCTTTGGCGCGGACTGGCGGGTGGCGAGGTGCGGCTCGGCAGGAGGAAACGGGAGTCCTTGTCAAGGGGGCCGGACGAGGTGCGGTGCGATCTGAAACTCGGGACGAGTACGTGACGGGACGAGTACCTGGACTCTGCTTGGTAGCTGCGCGCCCTTTTTTGCATATACTGACAGTGGACCGTGTTGTCAGATAATGATGAGCTCAAATTTCGATCAGGGGCCTCTCAGCATATGACAATGGGACCAATGGCAAATAAGTTAGGATAAGATGTGACAACAACAAAAGACTAATTATCAAATTTGTGGCTGCATAAGGCACGCTTAAGGCTTGTTTAGCAGCTCCACTACGAAACTTCACTTCAAAGCTCTGTTGTGGAGTTGGAACTGTATGTAGAAGTGTTTAGCTAATAGATTGTCTCAACTTCTAAGTATGCAGTCAAATATATCATAAGTGATACTACTGTGTGTCAGGCCTTCGGAAAGAATAATAATACTACTTCCAAACATCCGCTTGGACCCGAGGATTTGACCAGGCCAGACCAAGCAGGCCCGACAACAAAACTATGTCAGGTCTAACACAGTTTAAAATACTTACATATGCAGTGCTACTTAAAGCATCGGTAGCGCAATTTTGAGATTGATACGTCGCCGGCGCATCCGATGGACAAGAGTAGGACAACAATTATGAGAGGATGAGAACATGTTTCAACGCATGAACAGAGACGGGTGATTTTTGTCGTTTTTATATGGGTACTGATTCTTAAACAAATTTTTCTCTCTGACTGTGACTTTTTTTTTTGCGATTACACAGTACAACTCAGACACACACAACGCACACGCACTCACCCCTATGAACACATTTATCATCATGTTTCTTTGAATTACAAAAATAAGATGATAAATCAAATGGATATATTTTTTCTTGTTTAAAACGTATCCTTTTAGCACCTTTCTTGTAATGTTTCTAGAATCAAAAGTGTATAGTTGTATATTCAAAATCTTAAACTAGATATTATCAAATATTAAACTTAGTGGCCCATAATTTTAAACATACTTTGTGCTTTCTATATCTTATATATTATTAAAATATTGAGTATAAACAAAAAGAAAAAAAACAAATAGAGTGGGCATTTACTAGTGGAAAAAATATTGGAAAAAAAGAGTGTGGTAAAATTTTTCATTTATTCAAAATGCGTTAAGTAACCCCAAAAAGAATGAGAAGGATGAATACATCATTTAACTCTTGTATGATAGGATTTTACATGATTGATGAGGTAGAGGACGTCAGATCGGTAATAACTTCTTTTCAACTAGATTAGATGAGCAATTTCAAAGTGACGAAGAAATACGGGCTTGAATTTAGGGTTGAAATAAGAATGTTTATATGATATTAATATTATTTGCCGTTACTTTCACTCACTGTTATTTCTCTACAGATTGTTTGAACTTTATGTAGAGTTGATGGGCATAAATAATTTTCTGTCTCTTTTCGGGATCTTTATCCGGCACATGAACTTGGGCATTATAAAAAAAATCGTGGATCCATAATTGAATTATATTATTTCCTTCACTATTTTCACTTATTATTTATTTCTTTTAGATCATTGATCTCGTTGCAGAGTCAGCGGGGCGCCGGGGCACAACTACGATTTGGTTGCTCTCACCTCAGAACTTGGATCCTGGTTGGGAATAGACGGTTTTCTTGTATATTTTTCCAAAATGGGTAGCTTCTCTTATGTATACTCCACTTGTTAGGCTGCTCTTTTGTTTTTACGTAATAGAGGTTCCAGTGTGTCACGGTTGCTACTTTTTCCAAGCAGCGGCTAATCTGTACTTCTCTTACTTCTTCTTAATGAAAAGTGTGCTCAGGTATGTCTTACAAAAACGACCAAACTCGTGCAAGCCAGTCAACAAAGCCCACGGATGTTGTTTTCCTAAGTCTAGCCATGGCCTTCAATTTATGAGCGCTTTGCGCTCAGCCATGAAGCGAAAACCGAAAGAACCAACACATGGCATGGAATGCATAGACGCATCAATCACACGATAAACATGACAACCATTACACGTATCGAAGCTGTTACATCAAACATCGAGTCATGCACGTCTATATCCCGTGCCACCCGACGCCCAAACTCCATAGCTTTGGCATCTCCCATCACAAACTAGCATCGCCGTGAACCACTCTTCTCTCAGCCGCCGCCCGTTACATCAGTGGCGCTGCCGCCGTGGGGGCTCCCCGGACTCGGCGCTGGACTGGGACGGGTTCAGGCCGTACTCGCTCGTGGCGCTGTACTCGTTGCTGTACTCGCTGCTGTCGAAGGCGACCTTCCTGAACTTGCTGATGTTGGACGCGTAGTTGCCGCCGGCCGAGTCGTACTCGGAGCTGGAGCTGAACATCATGCTCTGCCCTGGCTTCACGCCCTCGTTCAGGTCGTCCAGCGACGCGTCGCCCTCCAGCGCACGAACAATCTGCAGCGGCAAACAGCGAGGATGAGTTTTGTATGTAGCATCGTGACGTGGCTAGTGATGAACTCGAATGCGCTTGGCGGAGTGGCGAACGGCGGCGGCAGCGCAGGCGGCCATGCGCCCCGGCCCCAGCCGGTCGACCTTGTCCTCCAGCCGCGGGTCGATGAGCTCGTCGAAGTTGCCATCTTCAGATAGCGCGCGCGCCAGGAGGGGCCTCGCCTGTCACAGGAACGCGAACGGCCGGCGCCGCGTGAGATGACAATCTTGCGTGCGCCGCAGCAATGGCGGAGGCAAGGCGGTTTGGTTTGGAGAGACAGAGCAGCTCACCCAGTCGACCAAGCTGTCCTCCATGTAGTTGGTGGGGTCGACGGGGCGCTTGCCGGTGATGAGCTCCAGGAGCATGACGCCGAAGGAGAAGACGTCCGACTTGTCCGTCAGCTTGCCGCTCGAGGCGTACTCCGGGGCCAGGTACCCGAAGGTTCCCATGACGCGCGTGGAGACGTGCGTGTTGGTGTCGGTGGTCAGCTTGGCAAGTCCAAAATCCGCAACCTGACATGATCGAGTCTTAGAATTTACTAAAACTGTTGTTAAATTCTACAAGAGAGATTTGTGCGGATGGATTACCTTGGCCTCGAAGTTTTCGTCTAGAAGGATGTTCGCCGCCTTGATGTCACGATGTATGATCCTGGGATGGCCTGGATTTGTGTCAAAACAACGCACATTGTCAAGCAGAGACACCGATTCAGAACTGTCAAATGACTGAAGAAGAAAGTCGAATTCTGGAGCTTACAGTCTTCGTGCAGGTAGGCGAGTCCCTTGGCGGATCCGAGCGCGATGGCGAGCCTCCTGGTCCAGTCCATAACCGGCACGCCCTTTCCATGCAGGTGGTGCTCGAGGGTGTCGTTGGGCACGAACTCGTAGACGAGCATGCGCTGCGAGGCCCCCGCGATGCAGTACCCGACGAGGGTGACGAGGTGGCGGTGGTGGACGCGGCTGATGATCTCCACCTCGGCCTGGAACTCGCGCTCGCCCTGCCCGCTCCCGGCCTTGAGCTGCTTGACGGCCACCTCCGTGCCGCTGCCCGGGAGCACGCCCCTGTACACGTACCCGAACCCGCCCTGCCCCAGCAGGTTGGCCGCCGCGAACCCGCCCGTCGCCGACGCCAGCTCGTCGTACGAGAAGGCGCTCTTCGAGAACCCCAGCGCCGGCATGCCCGGCGACGGCGGCGGCCCGTGCGAGCC
>LAPY01000402.1:107672-123075 GCA_000970635.1 Eragrostis tef | reverse complement strand
CGAGACAACCACCCGCACGAACCAGGCCGTGGGCGTGTCCTTCTGGCTCGCCGACGCGCCGGCCGTCTCCCACCTCTGCATCCACTGCGGCCCCGGCATGAAGGTGACCGATTTCCTCGACGAGCCTCTCGTCGTCTGCTCGGGGAAGGACATCGCCGTCGTCCGCGTCTCCTACGCCCACGGCGCCAGACCCATCGAGAGCGTGGAGGACATGGGGGTCATCGACCTCGACTACTTCGTCTACAGAGCCCACGCCGGGAACGGGAGCCCGTCGCTCCAGCTGCTCCCCAACCCGAAGCCGCTCTACTTCCGACCCAATGAGATTGGATTCCTGCCCTCCGATGGCGGAAACTTCGTGATGGCTGTTATTCGTCCTCGACAGGCCCTGCTGCAGTATGATCTCCACATCTTCTCCTCCAAGACGAACAGGTGGACAACTAGGCTGGCGCGGTTGGAGCCCCCGTCGCCTAGGTACGAGACTGAGTATCTGGTCCACGAGACTGACATGGTGGTCGCCGTTGAAGGAGGCCTGCTCGGCTGGGTTGATCTCTGGCGCGGTATCATGCTCTGCAACGTGCTCCACAGCGCCCCTGTTCTGCGTTACATCCGATTTCCCAAGCCGATGGATCGCAACGTTGACAGCTACCTAGAAGATCCTGCACGGGCAGTTCGGCATGTCACCTGCAGCAATGGCTTCATCAAGTTACTGGAGATAGAGAAGTCGAACGGACTGGCTGCTACTGGAAGAGCTGAGCCTTGCCCACTAGACGGTTGGACTGCTGTCGCATGGAAGAGGAAGGCATCCTCTGAAAACTGGACCAAGGACTGCAAGGCCTATGTAGATGAAAGCTCAATCTTGTCTGTGCTGAGGCAAAAGCATCCTGAAATTCCAGCATTTGAAAGCTCTGCAGTAGTTGGTCCTGTCTGGAGCATGCATGACGAGGATGTTTTTTATCTGATGGCCAAAGCAGGTTTGAACGACAAAAATGCAATGGCGATCACTGTTAACATGTCAAAGAACCGAGTGGAGGACGTGACCTTGTTTCCCGCAGAAATAGTTTTCTTCTTCAAGCTAGCATACCATCCCTTTGCCATATCCAAATATCTGAACAGGATTCTGGATGATTGAAAAGGTACTCTGCTTTTTATCTGATGGACTGATGCGACGCTGATAGTAACATTACTTCTCAAGCTGCTCGATCTATCATATGCTTTTGTAATAGATGTTCCTTTTTATGTGCCTGTTTAAATACGTTGTGCTTTTTGTTTTGGATCTGTCATATGCTTTTGTGGTAGACGTTCCTTTTTATGTGCCTGTTTAAACACGTTGTGCTGGTATTTTTTTGATCTAGCACTTAGAAACCATAGTGTTAAATAAGTTTCTCTATGGAGAGCTACTTGGCTAATGGGACTTGCTGAACTTAGCATTAGATTCAAATCAACCTTTCAATAATTGATCGAGAATTTAATTTTGTATTTTTAGGTTCTGATGAACTACTAGACACTTTTAACTCCGGTTTCAATGAAGTTAAATTTTTTGTATTAGACTGATAACTTGGTGACATTCTGAACCAAACGCCTTATTCCAAATATCGTATCGGGGATGCTGACAGTAGTAATCAACCCCTTATAGCCATTTCCGGTTCCTTTCATCTTGGCAATATCTATAACTGGATGTGTGCACAATCCTTTCGTTACAAGTACTATTTTTGCTCGATTTACCCCTGTGCGAAGACTCCTGATTCAGGTGATTGTCTTGTTTATTCTTTCAGAGACACCTGATACAGTTGATAGTTCTTGAGTTCGATTGCTAAATACCTTGCACAAAATGCGCTGTAACTACTACCACATATCTGCTGCAACGCGTGCTTGCCTTGATAAACTGTCATGAAACTTTTTTTCCTTTCATAGCATGCAGTGTTCTGCATGTATTTGCTTCCTTGCTAGATATATTGCAGTATTATTGAGTTGAAAATCGTGCACTGGTGCTGGTGCATTATAACCCTATACGCTGCCTCAAGTGCCTTGACAAATTATTTTGAATTTTTTTTTCGAAGTACGGCCAGAGTGAACTCATGGGATGCCTACATATGTTGTACCTGCAGCTGTTTCCCAGATCCAGGAAAGGGAGGAATCCAGGATTGGCCGAAACAACACTATGGTAGGTAGCCCATTTTGTTTCCTTTTGCAAAGAACTGCGGCCACCTCTTAATTTCCCGCTTTTTTGCTTAATTGCTACTTTCATGCTGTGGCTAGGTCCTTGTTGAGGGATTAGATAGCTATGTTACCGAGAATCAACTAAAGGACATCCTCGCGATGTTCGGGGAGGTTTGTTATCTGAAACTTCATGTGAATGAGCGATATGGCATGGTCCAATTTGCCAGCAGGTAAGAATGCATCAAAGCTGACAGCCAGATGTTTTTTTTCATGTTTCTATTGGTCTTGGTTTTCATAGTATCGATCTACCTTAGATATTGTGCTGAGGAAGCCATTAGAACACTAAATGGAGCTCGGATTGGTAGCCATCGTGTCCGTCTATCATGGATACTTAGCAGTCTGAACAAACAGGTAAGCCATGTTCCATATCGTGTTGTCTGTAGTTCTACTGATGGTATCTCCATTTCTTCTGATTTGAACAACTGGATTAACTAAATTTTGTCTTTTTAGCCACCCCGGCGTAGATTCAGCGAGCGTAATGGAGCCACATTCCATCCATATGCACACCCTTATGGAGTTCAGTAACACTGCAGTACGGGTCAATAGTATGTATGCAGCACTGGTGGCAGCGGCCTGCGGCCACACATCGTAGCACCTGTGGCAGCACTCCCTTGTTGCAGCATCAGGTGCTGCACCTGCAGCCACCTATTGCAGGAAATATATTACTAATCAGGTACCACGCTCTAAGTCTTCCTAAAATTCGTGCAAAGTCTTACCAATGATAGAATATATATTTGCTACCTGGAAGTAGTTTACGAGGTTCGTCATGAGGTATCATAGATTACATGGTTTTGTGAATTTATTACAACATAAATGATAGGTGTTACTCGTCCAGACATCATTCTATGAAATTGTGCTAATCGGTCCTGGGATGGATCCCTTCTGAGGGAAAGAATATAACCTTAAAATTAACAGTAATCGGTTGCAAGTCATGATCTATGATTCATGATACCATGTTAGTGATAAACTAAACAAATACTATGTGTTAGGGGTATCAAAATATTGATTCTGGAGTGCTTGGGAGATCTGCATATGCTATGTAAGAACCATTCTGCTTTTGTGGTTTTGTATACAACTGCTACTCCCTCCTTTTTTTTCTTTTGATGATGTTCAGACAAGAATACCATCATCAATAAAAGATCGGAGGGAGTACGTTGGTATTCAATACCAGTTTTGGTAGCAACCTTTTCAGGTAAGTTCTTGATTGTGGAAAATGGGGAACAGTAGTTACGATGCGATGGTTACTCTGTTATTGTGTCGAACTAACTATTTCATCCTGATTTTTTTGTTCAATAACACATCTTGTTTCGTTCCAGGAATGGCGCCGTTGTGTATACAAAACTGTGAAGGATGTGTTCTGGAAATGGCCAAAATGAAACATTAGAAGCAGCTATTCTTTCTCCATTTGCAGTGATTCGCATCTTCTGTAGCATGCTCATGTTGCTGAATCTGGCGGTGTTGACATGAAAAATTTTGTGATATCTCATCTTGCTTGTTGTCATTACAGACGCTGAACATAACTATGGACACGTCTCTGTGTCATTCATTATGCATGCACAAACGATAACAGTCGCATGATACAAGGATCGTACATGTACAATATTCGTCATCATCATTCCTGAACATATATATTGTTCAATCTCATTTTGGAAACATTCAGCGGTGCGATCGTTAGCATCTGAATTTTGATATTTATACTTTGGGAACTCATTTTGACGCATTCAGTTGTGCGACCTTTTGCATCTTATTTTGAAGTTTATACTTTGGAAAATTCAGCGTACTATGGTTAAAAAGGGTATCTGAATTCAGATTCAGAATTTTCATTTGGGACTGAGATTCATTACTCATGCTCCCCAAACAACCACAACAAAAGCATGCAAATTCTAGTGCCACGAAGTCACAATCTCAACTTCATGTGACGTTGACCCACCATTAGGCTTGAACCAGCAAGACCAGCACCATTCCATCCGGTTGATAGAAACATCGTAATAAAAATCAAGAAGACCAGTTGCATCTTCACTATACTTGTCTCGGCGGTGATTGAAGAAGAGCTCCAGGAGCTTGTTCTTTTTAGCTCTCTCAATCCAGTCATTAAGGTAGGGAATCTCAGTGAGAACCGTTGCCTCAGCAGCACGGTCCAGGACCTTACGGATGTAAGGAATGTAATCCAGGTCAAGCCCTCGCCGACGCCCAAAGGGCACAGTCGCCGCGTGGCTGGAGATGAGGGGAGCCATGTTTGCTGAGTCAGGAGACTTCAGAAGCTTAAGCAGGTGCTTGATGCTGCCTGGGACAGTGAACTCTGGTGGAAGGAGGCTCTTGGTGATGAACGAGTGTGCGTCAAGGTAGCTAGCTTGGATGCCGGCAGGAGTGCTCTGGTGGAATGATACGTCCTGGAACTTGAGCTTCCCTGGATCGGATCGGATCTCGCCATGAACCCTGGCGTCGCAAATGCTCCAGGGGGGAGGTCCTCCGGCGGCTCAGTCTTTCTGTCTTTCGTAGGGTGGAACAACAGCTCTGGGCTCTCGTCGGAGACCACCAGGTTGGACTCGACGAAGCAAGACAAGCATATGCCAGACTCGTGGAACTCGTCTAGTGCGGTGGTGAGAGACTTGACGAGCTGAGTCCCTGGTTTGGTGCCAATAGTGAAGCACCTCCCGAGCTTCTCTCCGACCAGACGGATGCCCTCGCTTGGCACACGTGCCAACACCGGACGTCTAGCGATGAATTCTGCCACTGTGCTCACAGGTTCTGGGCATGGTTTCCTATGGATATTTACCAGCTTGTTGCAGACAAGATGCCGCCGGGATAAATCATAGGGAATCTGACGGGATGGCACCATGATCTTGCTGGGGAGACCAAATCAGTATGCTTCACGAGATGAGCTGTAAGAATCATGGCGTGTCAATAAACAAACAGAACACGTTGACGAAGAGGGTTAACTACTTCCTAACAAAGGTTCAACTTTAATGAACTTTAATTATCACCAATACAGTAATATTTCCGTCAGATTGTCGAAATTGCAACCCGCAAACAACTGAGATTATAAATGCGCACACGCAAAATCAACAGAAAATCGAAACACAAGCCTCAGTCTCATCCAAGGCCCGTGGGGGAAAGGAAACAGTTTTACCTGACTCCTGGGTTGTTGTGGTTGAAGCGATTTTGCCTGGAAAGCCCTCGCTTGACACCAATGCGACAGGGGTAATTTTGACCCCTCGAGCGGCTAGGTCTTGTCTCTCCCCATCGACACCGAATGTCTGGGAGAAAAGCGAGTTGGTTAAACCCTAAACCTCAGGAAGAGAAATAGGAGAGCAGGGAGGAAGCAAATGAGGATGAGGAGGAGAGCACTAACCGAGAAGCGACCGGCGAGTCAGCCAGACCGCGCTCCCGCCATCGCTGGAGTTGGAGGCGGCCTGCGAGGCGTGCGTCGGTGACTCGTCGGCGGTGGCGTTGATCGCGAGAGGGGGGAAAGAGGCGACGAGGACTGGGTCCGTGGGTCGAGCTGGGCTAGGTTCCTGAGTGGCTTTACGATTTGGTGCAAACAGAGGCCCATTGTTGTGCCGAGACCACAAAACGTTGTGGGCTAGGTCAGCAAATAATGCAAATTTGATCTCAAAAAAAAAAGAGCAAATGATGCAAATCATACTCTGGCAACTTTCCATATGAAGCAATTAGGAATCATGAATCACGCAATAGAAAGAGCAAATGCACAGAGATAATTGGCTACTCTTTTCTTTTACATTTGTTTGCTTTTGATACACACGATTACACGAAGGGAACAAGGTAAAGGAAAATAAGAACAAAACGCAAAAAACATATGAGCAGAGAAAAGGAAAATCTCAACACCTTTATTTCGTTCTGAGAATACAAATCACTCATTAAGTGTAGCAATATGCATGAGTAGCAGGAATAAGAGAGAGCAGCTCTATCCCAACTATATTATCTGCATGAACGAAAATATACCAGTATCTTTCGTGGAGAACAAATTGTATTCCTTCACATCTTTCTGTTCCCTGGAGCAAAGCTGAGTTTGAACCTGAGCCAATGGCGTCCTTCCTGCAAATTCTCCACTCTTATCATCTTTGGATGATGGAGGGGCAGGCGAAGCTATTGGCAGGTTGAACTGGAACAACGAGAAGGACGCATCGGCATCCTGTGGTTTGTTTTTGTCTTCTGGGAAATCCTTCAGTCCTAAAGGATTCGGCTTAGAAGGATTTCTTTCGAGATTCATGTCTCTATGAGAATGACAGGCACCCTGTTGACCTCCATTCTGAAAAGGCGGCGGCGGTGGCATGGCTCTGAAGCTTGCTGCAGTCTTGGGAATGAGCGCTGGAGCCATATGACTAAAGGCAGGAGTCAGGTAAGGATTTACATTGCTGTACTGGACCTGAAGCTTGCTGCAGTCTTGGGAACGAGCGCTCGAGGCATATGACTAAAGGCAGGAGTCAGGTAAGGATTTACATTGCTGTACTGGACCGGATAATCAACAAAATGGTTCCCAGCTGCTCCAAACACGAATGAACTAGGGAAGTGGGAAGGCCGGGCATACTGGAAGTTTCCATTTGTCGGAGCTGACCAAGAATGGTTGTGAATACCCAATGTTGCTGGCGAATGCGGAGGTGCATGCATGCTTTGGTGATGCAGCAGCGGATCCTGGAATGGAGATGTATTGAATCCAAATTTGCCTTCGTGAGCTGGGCGAGTAGCTTTTGGTTGGTATTCTCTGAAACCTTTTCCTGCACATGTCTCAAGTAAAGACCTTGAAACAGTTCCTGATGATGGAGTGTTTATGGTACTTTTAACTCTGCCAGATGGTTCCTCTGAATCAGATGAAGATGATTCTGGATTTTGAGTGCCCAAAGAGGTCATAATGCTCGAACTGCTGTCCCCATCTCCCTCACTAATACATGAAGATGAGCTATCAGAACCAGCAGAATTCGCCATCAGCTCTTCGTCACGCCTAGAAACTTCATTGGTCGAGTAGCAGTATTGTTTATTCGTCACAGGAGTTCCATCGCAAGACGCAGCGTGCATCCTCTCACCGTTTTCACGTGTCTGATCTTTTTCTAATTTACAAAGATTGCTAGGACTTTCAGAAACCAATGCCTGTGGTTCAGATCCTGCACCAATATTTTGACATCCTCTGGCGCCACAGTCCACAGGTTTCAACAGATTGACATTGTCAATTGTTCCAGAGGGATTATCTGTGTTGTCTAAGTTAGTCTTCTTCTCTAAAGGTTCCCATACTTGCTTTGAAATTGCATTTTTCTGTGTACTACCAATAAAGCTATTTGGCGTATGACATCTATGATACAGTACTCTAGTCTTATCAACTCCTGCTTTCCTTGCCAACTTCATCTCCCTACCAGATACATTAGCCGACAAAAAACAGCTGCCCATATCCCTGCAGTCTTCCTGATTGTTGCAGCTGCAAGAATTGTATGTGTGCCTATCTCTAGTTCTGTTATTTGTAGGGGACACCAATTTGCAATTTGTACCACTGGTTCTTGTCCTTTCTTTTGATTGCCACTGCATATCAGCAGTTCTTCCAGGTTCATTTTGAGAATCACCATAACAACATGACCGAACTTGAGGAAAATCTTTTTCCAAACTTGGACTTCGTTTAGAAGATCTTGATTGCTCTGATGTGCAACAATCACTGCTATCCATAGGGGAAGTTTCCGTGACTGCATGGCAGCGGTCCATGTTGTTTTCTTCATTGAAGTCCCAGCATGAAGATTGATCAATATGTCTGTCGGTGTTACCTTCCTCTTCACTAGCTGAGTCTTTTGAGTCAAGAGTACTGGTGGATTCGTCATTAGTTGACGGGCTGCTTAGAGCTGAAGATGGCATGCCGTCTGGTAATCTTTTCCCCTTGTCGTTTCCCTTCTCTTTTAGCCTCTCTTTCCTCCTGAGTTTCTTTTGTCTCTCTTTTGTTCTTCTCTTCATTATGCGCTCTTCTTCTTCCCTCTTTTCTTTCTCCTCTTCCTCAAGAAGCTTGTTCTGCAAGATGAGCACCCACAAAACTCTGATTCATCACAAGAACAGGTCAAGCTCTTTCAAATTTTATCTAGAAGTATTAAAATTACCTGTTTTTCCAATGTAATAATTTCTTTGCATGCTACATGAACTCGCTCTTCCAAAAGTTTTAGTGCAAGAGACACAAAAACACTATGTGCATTTTGCCGTGCCGTACCTTCTCTAAAGGCTTTCTCAACCTGTAAAGGCACCCCATATTCAGTATATCTTCAATGCATGGAGTACGGGGGTTAGAAATTTGAAGGAACTGAACTGGATAGTCGCTGTTGATTACTTTCGTAACTAATGGTATTATAAGAAAACTGAGCATGTCCATAACCTAAGTGGCTCAGATGTTTTCAGAAGCATATTAACCGACTAAAGTGGCAGTCAATAATTTTTTTCTCTCGAACACGCAGGAGAACTGTGCGTCATTTGATTAAGAAGAAGAATAACAAGTACATGAAGGTGTGTGAGCCCCAATAATATCATGAGATGAAGAATAGCCATAAACAATTCGAAGTACCGATCAGAGTGAACTCCACTGATGAACCTTAGGTAAATCCGTAAAGGAACAATCATGCCAGAAACAGTATGCGATTCAACAGAGAAAATAATTATGTGTATATAGTTATTTAATACAGATGACATACTGCAGTAGAAGTTTTCACAAAGAGATTATAGATCAGACGTTGCTTCATCTTGGTGAACTGGAAGATTTGAGTAAAATAAAGCTAAGGCATTTTAATTTGGAACCTAAGATTCAAGAACTTTTTATAAGAAAAAAACTATTCCCTTTCTTTGTGCAATCAAAATCATTACATCAAGTATTGCTTTTGATAATTCTTTGATATGTTTTGCCAGTACCTGTTCTTTGAATATTACAGCAGCAGCATCCAATAGAAATTCTCTTGCCAGTTCTGGACTCTTGGCATGCTTTTGTGGATGGAAGCCATCACCATCAAGATCATTTCCATCCCTGTCCATGGCATCATCTTCCTGCTCATTTTTTCATGAATCAGAATAACATGCCAAGAGGGAAAGCCCTAATTATACCTATCTCAGTTAAAAATATATGCCACCATAGTGGGAAGTGACGTACATCCTCTTCCTCCGCCTCTTCAGCATGCTCAAAGAAACTTCTAATGCTTTCACCCTTTGTAATTGTCACAAAGCCATCACCTACCACCAGCCTGTGGTGGACGCAAGATTGACCCTTCAAGGCATGTGCTTTCACACACAACTCATTGCAATTGCCATCATGCCTCCAAGCTCTTAAAGTTATGAAGTAGTCCTCAAACTCATCAAGATTAATTCCACTCCTGTGCACTTGGGCATTCTTTCCAACATTTTCAAAGCCAAACACGTCAGATTCACCTTCATCAGTCCCAATAGCCCATTCGAAGCGATCATAAGATACATCCTCCTCTGATAAATATTGGCGCCAATCAACTAGGACAGCATCCTCAAACACCTGAAAATTCGAGAAGCCAGATTAATTACGTAGGCTGTACAAATATGGTACCAAGCAGTCAAATGGAAATTTTGTGGGTTTTAAGAAGGCACACTACCTCACACTGAAAAGCAGTATCTGCAACGCAAAACCAACTGGTGCAGCGAGGTTCCCATCGCATGCGCTTCAGTTCCTTTAGCTCCTTGAATTCTCGGATAACATTTCTTCGGCATTCTCGGCAAAACCTCTTGCTGTCAAACCTGTTCATATTTTTTTTTCCCAAAACTGTTACTCGAATGTACTGGGACATGCTGGGGAAGTACCAACATAGAGCAGTGCTGTAGGAAAAAGGTTATTCCAATGTCCAACAGAACTAGGTGGAACCAATCATAAAACAGTAAAATCACCAGGGTTAGTAGTTTACTACCATAGATGTTTTGATTGTTATAACAAATATTATCTTTTATGCTTTGTTACCAAAACTCTGAAAATTCAGATTCATCATTCTTCCATGCAACTAGCACCTACAAATACTTGTAGTGTTCTTTCCTTGGACATCTTCCATTTGGTGGATGAAGGCTTTCGGCATGTTATCAACTTACTGTTTAAACATGATTATTATGTCTGTAAGTTGAATGCCAAGTTTAACCGGAATTGATCTATATCTCACTGAACTTTGACAAGCATGACTAAAACATATTTCTATTATGCTCACCTGTACATAAGTTTTTCAATGAAATCTTCCTCCTTCATCTGCAGAAGTGATGATCTAGTTTCTTCACCAAGTGCCGACCAGAAATCCACCAGAGTATCACATGAAAGGCGGGCAGTGTGCAGAGCACACACTTCTCTTGTTCCATACCCCCTGTTATAACTAGCCATCCCTTGGCTAATCCATCCTCTGCCACATGCACCACAAGCATCAGGATACAGCATTTGGCGTTCCCTTTCTCTTGCTCGTGCATTGTCAAATACCTGATTCAAATGAAAAAAGGGTGAAATGGAGATGTCCTGAGTTAGCACTAAAAATTATGAGTAACCATCCAAATACAGAGCCTAAATAGAATAGAAAACCATAAAGTTACAGCAAAAATGACACTTACATTCTGAAGCACATGTAGTGACTTCGCTTTTACAAAGCAGCCAAGAAGGGTAAGGATGCCATCCTTAGTTGTCGAAAGACCACCCCAGGGATGATCTGATGGGTCTTGAGGCACATCTTGTTCCCCATGACTAACCCTTGAGTCAGCAGTTAATCTCAGGTAATCAATATCAGGAGCTTCTTGCTGCAGTGACTTCCCATACATAACTACTTGTGTGAAACATTCAAGGAGCAATCCATTACACCTTGAACAGTAGAAATTCTTCCGCGCTTGCTCAATGAAAGTTTGCTTATCCAATTTGAGGAGCTCCTGCCGTGCTTGAGAAGGCAAGTCATTCCAGAACTGAACAAATTCAAACCACCGCCATAAAATGATTAGTTATCTTTTTTTTTTCACTAAAGCCGAGAACATGAACATCCATAACTTCAATAGCTAATATAAAAGCATATCACGATTCAACTAGGCATTCTGGACTTTTGGTTTCTTTCCAACTCAAAGGAATAATGGAATAACATAAAATCTACTCAATGACAGAACGAAACAGCTTCAAGAAGCTTACTTACATAAAAAAAATACGGTGAATCACAATCCTAATCAAAAAGACATGCATAGATTCACAAGTACAAAGACTTTTGATCGGAGTCGCATGAATCATTTGCCAAAACGAACTGAGACCTATTAAAGCTTTATGGAGGCTTTTAATTATACTTTATTCAGCATAGACCAATGAGGATACAGTTTTCCTAGCTTATTTGACCAAGGTTTGTTTTAGAAAATAGGCCAGCATTTTAATATATATATCCATCTTTGACACGGCAATTTACAGGCTACTTGAATTAAACATGATGTAACTTCCTCATTGCATATAAACTTAGTAACAAAAATGTTTGAAACGAACACTGCAAAACAGTCCAGCCTTCCGACTTCCATATATAACAGAACGAAAATACCAGCTATGTTTCGAACCCAAGCCCCGGTTCCAAACCTAAAGTGCAGCTGTAAAGTCACTAACCATCTATTAGAACAATGCACTACAGCATTACCAGAACGGCAATACCAAGGAGCTTCTAGGAAAGGTCAGATTAGCATGTATTATCATCAGAACGGCGAGCATAACACGATTGTATCTAACTACCAGAATTCACAGTGAAAATCAATCCTCAAGCTCGAAAAAAATAATTTCTCAGGTCAACCAAACACACCCCTTGCCCAGATACATCTACAGACCGCTTCCACAGGCCGGCCAATCGAAGCCAGCTCCGTCCCGAATCCCCGAGGCACCAACACCCATCCACCCTGAATCCATACAACCCAGATCGAAACCAGCCTACGACCAACGGAGCGCGCACGCGACGGTACCTTCTGGAGGCGATCGAACGTGATCTCGTCCCGCCGCCGCGACCAGATCCCCGATCCCGATCCCGACGCCGACGCCACCCCCGGCATCACGTCCTCCGATTCCCTCGCCGCCGTCTTCGGCTCAACCACGTCGCGCATCCCAATTCGCCGCCGCCGAAGACGACGACGACGACCCCACCTACAACCCTAGGAGGACGCGGGCGGCTTGCCTGCGGGGTCGCTCCGAGCTGCGGACCGCGGCGGTGGCGCGGCGAGATGGGGAGGAGGAGGCGGTGTGGCGAGGCGAGGCGAAGGCAAGGCGGGGTAAAAGGCGTGGAGGCGGGGGACAAGGATGAAATGTGGGGAGGGAACGCGACGACGCCGTACACACCGGTCGGTTCCGGAGGTTTCGGGATTAGCAGAGGGGTTTCGAGTTAAAATGTTTTGAGCTGCGCTTCGGTGCATTGCATTTGGAATTTTGCATTGCACGGTGCGGTTCTGTGGTCAAAGTACACACTATCACGTGTAACTTCTCGTTTAGGCCCTTTTATGAAACTAAAATTTAGTTTTTGGCATTGGAAGGCACAATCTCTGCTCTGCTCTCTTGACTTCTTGTGGGGATTACTTGTTTTTCCAATTATATGTAGTCCATTCTGTAAAAAAGGGTGTCATTTCTTCTTCATTTTCCCACACGCCCCTGTAATCAACATTCCTTGAGCTTTTAGTTCAAAAAAAAAAACATTCCTTGAGCTTTAATATAAATGTTCAGGTAGGCTAATGACTACCATAGTGTCCTCGAAAAAAAAACATTGGAAGGAAGCTTAACAGCGTCTGACAGCCGAACTTTACCGGGAAAACTTACTCATGATGGCTTTTTGACAGAATAAAGTGCTGCTTACAGCTTTACTGAATGAACCTTTCTCAACCTCTGTCGCCTTTTCTGAGGAAATGGTACCGCATGGCACGTGAGCTGCGGCATAACGGACTTTTTTCCTTGGGCTATTTACAAATCCTGCTGTGAGATTTCTACCACTAAATAATTTCCGCAAGTTTCAGTGAAAGGCTAAAGAACAGGCTAAGAAGTACGAACAAAATACCACAGGGAACAAAATCTCCAATCAGAAGACATGTGACAAAGGCTATGTGTTGGCATGATACGATGCCGAAGTTCACGGCACAAAATCTCCAACGGAAGATTTAGAAGTAAAGTGATGATGGCGCCTGTAAGCAACTTGGGTAGCACCGAACAACATGGACCCAGTATGGTCAATACACATTGAACACGTTTTTTTGGTTAGCTGGGTTTAATCAATAGGAAAAAGAAATTGAGAACCTCGCACAAATGCTATGGTAATGCTGAAAAATGCAAGTGCCAAATGTAGTCATTGGATGATTGTTTGAACTTGTATATCTCTGTTCTCCAGTCAAGTTCAGGATATGCCACGCCAAAAATCCGCGAATGTATGATGATCATGATTGAATATAGTCACAAGAGTATCTCATTCACAAAATCCCCAGCGAATGTGAGTGCCAAAAAGTTCTTTGCTTTTTTAATGTCTCTTTTCTTAAAAAAATGGTGATAAATATGGCATCTGACATTTCCCTTTGTTTTATTAATGATGACGCTAGGACATATTTTTGTTAGTGTAAAATTGAACTGAAAATTGTCCTATCGTCATAATTTAAAGTTATGAGAGAGTATTAGTATTTCATCCCTCAAAACTCATCAGCGAAAAGGAGGAACAAAAAGGCTTGACATGCAACAGAAGCTATGGCCAAGAGGGGCGAAACATCATAAACATTTTATTTAATCTGGTGGACTGAATCGTTATCAATAATCAGAATATAGTCATAGGGGCTATATGTTTAGCATCCTTCATGATATTTTTAGTAGCCTCAACAATCCTGTAGAGTTTGATCTTGATTGTTAGTACATTTTATAGTACATTTGGAAGGCAAAGAACTCTATGAGATTTCAAATCTAAGACTGGTCTGCTCACTCTGCAATCAAAAGGCTCAATCACTACCAGTTGTAACAAGCATTAATATTTACATCCAGGGGAAAAAAAATGCTTTGCAAGAATAATTGTACCGGAATGCCTGGTTCAGAACGGTCGGAGTAATTATCTCTGTTTGCCTGATACTGCACAACAACAAGAAAATAATTCAAATCTCTGTTGTTGAAAAGATATTACAAAGCATGAACAAATAAGCAGAGGGTCGACATACTTTCTCCATACAAGTAGGCATAAGTAGAAATCAAAAGGTACCTACAAATGCGATCGGATGGCATGAAATTTTAAGTACTAACACAAATAGCGGAAAAGCCATAGGTCCGACCCCTTTGTTCTGACTTGCGTCCGACTTGATGATTTGAATGCGTGGATATCAGTGTTGCGTTTTTGTGTGTCCTTGCTTTTGCCGTTGGATGGCCTGGTCGGACGTCAGTCGAGCAGTCTGGTCGAACCTATAGCGCCGCTCAACAAATAGCAAGAGGAACATATAAACTAGTTTTGTTTCGGTACGATTACCCCATAGCTAGTCATTCCATGAAGCAGTTGATAGGCATGCAAGCAACCTGCACATTCATCAGTCGAGGTTCCCGCTACTCTCGCGACCACGCACTGCCGGCGCACGGCGCCGTAGTGATGTTCGTGCTTGCCAGCCTCACGGCCGCGAGTCGTGGAGGACGTGGGCGCCGAGTTCCTGTGTTGTACTACCAAAATCTTGAGCCAAAAAAAAAAAAAGGGTCCCTGTGTTGCGGCGCGATCTCGAACGGACTCGTCTCGTCACGAACCGCACGAACTCCACCAGACGGTTGCCTATCGCGCCGCTTCCCTCCCGCGGCCCCGTTCGAAGCAATATAAACCGCGCGCAGGCTTCAAACCCGGCAGTTCTCGCGCATTCCGCGACTCCTACTCCCTCCTCAACTCCTCCCCTCCCGCTCCCCGCTCCCCCAACACCTCAACCGCCGCTTCCCCGCCGGCAGCGATGTCTCCTCCTCGTCTCGCCGCCGCCTTTCTCCTCACCCTCCTCGGGCTCCTCGCTGCCGACGTCGGCGGCTCGGATATCCTCGCAGAGTCCCACATCGAGAGCTGCGCCCGCGACTCGGGCGCCGGCCTCTCCTGCGACAAGAAGATCGTCGTCGACTTGGCAGTCCCCAGCGGCGAGGTACGTAAGCGTCCGGGCCCCACCCCGCACGCTCCCTGGCACACTCGCATTTCTTTCCACTGCACCCGAATGCACCGTGCTTTTTCAGTCAGTGACGGCGGTT
>LAPY01000402.1:96168-106945 GCA_000970635.1 Eragrostis tef | reverse complement strand
CCGCCGCCTTTCTCCTCACCCTCCTCGGGCTCCTCGCTGCCGACGTCGGCGGCTCGGATATCCTCGCAGAGTCCCACATCGAGAGCTGCGCCCGCGACTCGGGCGCCGGCCTCTCCTGCGACAAGAAGATCGTCGTCGACTTGGCAGTCCCCAGCGGCGAGGTACGTAAGCGTCCGGGCCCCACCCCGCACGCTCCCTGGCACACTCGCATTTCTTTCCACTGCACCCGAATGCACCGTGCTTTTTCAGTCAGTGACGGCAGTTGGCGTGTGCTGTTGCAGAGCGGCGGGGCGGATTCGCTGGTGGCGACTGTCAGCGATGTCACCGTGCAGGGCGAGAACGCCACGGAGACGAAGATCATACGTGATCCAATCGTCATCACGGTGAATAAATCCGCCGTCGACATGGAATACGCCCTCACTTACCTCCGGGTAAAGTTAAACCAACCAACTCCTGCGGCTCGCTCTAACGGTGTTGTGCAGTGTCTACACGCTTTTATTTATTACTACAAAGTTGAATCATTCCGGCCTTTAAGCATCGACAGTGTTGGGGGTCGCTGGTCTTGGTGGATTAGGGGAGTTGGTCTTGATTTCTAGTTTCCATTCTAATTCACGATATTTAGACATTTCTGAGGTGTTTCATGCTGCATAACTTTTAGATGCCGTTCAGGCGTTCACTATGCTTTGATGTCAATTGACGGGGTCTGGTTTCAGGAAAACGAAATTTTCACTGCGTCTTAGAGTTTCAATAACAGTCTTAGTTAATTCTGAAATTTTCATGCGCATTTGCTCCATGATGTTGGTTCAGATTCTGTAAAAAAAAACAACTTGGCA
Organism: Eragrostis tef; assembly: GCA_000970635.1. Classification (NCBI taxonomy): domain Eukaryota; kingdom Viridiplantae; phylum Streptophyta; class Magnoliopsida; order Poales; family Poaceae; genus Eragrostis; species Eragrostis tef. The sequence goes on along the minus strand of LAPY01000402.1, from coordinate 106,112 downwards.
GATCGGCATAACTGATCTGTTTTTGTAATCGATTCAAGCCCCACTTTGTTTATCTCTTCAGGATGTTGCTTACAAACCTGAGGAACAGTATGTCGAGACGCTCAAATGTGAGCCAGATGCGGGTGCAGATGTTGTTCAATCTTGTGAAAGGTAAGGTATTTCGTAATTCCAGTTGAGACATCATTTTGACACATGTTTTCCAGTTTTTAGATCACTACAATTACTTATACTTCCATTTTTAGCGCAATTTTATCTTAAACTTACTCAATGAATTTTGAGTGCAATTTTATATTAAACTTACTCAATGAATTTTGTGTTAATAGGTTACGGAATGCGAATGGTTCTATAATCGAGCACACAGAGGTTAGAAGCATTTATTATTGTTTCTCAGTATCCAGATATATTATCATATTATACCTCCTACTCTGCATGGTCCGACATATCTTTTGTTGCTTTACAATTGTCTCCTGATTTAGCATCCATGCTATGCTGCATGGTTGAGCGTATCCTTCGCAGCTTAAAAAAACCGAAACCTATCTAGCATCATGCCACATATCACATCTAAAAGTGTAATTTAAAATATCCTCATGATGCTCACGTTTTCCTCTACCTTGGTTTGCACTAGCCTGTTTGATGTCCATGTGGGGAACACCGTGCTGAGACATCTTGTGGAAACATTTGTAAGTTCATATATTGCTTTGTATGCTTATGGTTATGAGTACCAGATATATCTTTCACACTCATCTCCTTTGTAGTTGAAAATATGTTCAAAGGAAAGCATAATACGGCTCACTGTGTACGATTTCCTGGTGAATGGTACGACATTATTTCTGATTGTTTATGTTTTATATTTTGTTATTATTAACTGAATAATATCTTGAATCGTCCATTGGGTCTACTAATATAAAAGGTTGGGGTTTTGGCTATGACTTTGGATCTGCCTATGTTAATCAGTACATTGTGAACTTGACCAGAGGCTAACATTCTTTGTTCAATTTAGACAATATATTGTGTCAGATTTTATTTCTCTCCCCCTTTCCATCAGTACTTCTTTTTATAAAAGCGAATAATTTCCATTTGATGGTTTTATGTGGTTTCCTTGATTACTTTTCAGATCCAATAGTAAATATGTATAACATCTATTGCTTCATTTTCTCGTGAACAGGTTCCATGTTTTTGAACTCGGGACAAGGTCGCTTTGGTTCACGATTGGACTACAAGTGAAGAAAGGCTCATCTGTATCGGTGTGACATTAAATCTTACAGTAGAACTTTCAACCAGTAGCACTTGTGGTCTCTAAAATAATTTATCATATGAATTGCTCATGACAATTCTTATTTGCTTAGCAAGCATGCCCATGATAACCTAGGTTACTAAAAGGAAATTTTGGTAACCTAGATGTACTACTAACTTTATTTATTTAGTTATTCATTTATTGATGTTTGAGATCGTTTTCTATTTTAAAGACTAGGATTTTGAATATTTACATTTACAAACTCGGTTCTACTCTTGTGATATTATCTGCAACTGTCTCAAGACAGATTTTTGGTATGAAGTCAACTTAGGGCTATGTGCATTTTGGCCAATTGCATTGCAGGAGGTTGTTCTTGGTCCTGATAATAGGACTGCTGTTTCTGGAGACAACTTTCTGAGAGTCAATGTTGTCGGTGATTTTGCTGCATACAAAAGTATGCCAACATTTGAGGACTCATATCTTGTGACTCCTCGGAAGGTACATCATCAGATTTAAGATATGCACGTTGAAACTACTTCATAATTGCAATGCTTTGTTATGTGGATTTGAAACATTTTTAATGTTCAATATTAAAGGGTGCTGGCAGTAGTGGTCAGCCGCAGGTCCTTGGAGACGAGCACTCCAGATGGATGATATTAAAAAGATTATATTTTACAGACAACGGCCTAGAATGCAACAAGGTTGGTGTTGGTTATGAGGCTTATCGTAACCAGCCCAATTTTTGTTCATCGCCAATGGGGAGCAGCTTGCAAAGTCAGCTCTGGACCTATATGGAGGTAATTACATAACAAGTGTAACCAGACCTATCTAGATGCCCCTGATTATTTCTTGTTCCTCGTTCCAATATGGGAAATTTTGTTTACTTAATCTTATCGAATAGATAAAAACAGAATATTTAGATTAATTGGCCACCACTATGAGTCGCATAAGAAAAGACAACCTGAATCATTTTTCAAACTTCATATTCTTTTTATGACATGAATTTCATAAGAGTAGGAGTAACTCTTCACTAACTTCTTATTAAATCATTCCATTCGATTCTTGACAGACTGTCATCAATTGTTTCAGGCTGACAAAAAACGAGTTAATAAGAGCGAACCTCCCAAATACCTTCTGGAGGGAAGATTTCAAAGGATCAATCAACATCCAGTTATGTTTCCATCAGTTTCTTCCCTTTTCCTATTCTCATTTGCCAACGTTGGACAAAGCTTCTGACACACCCCTTACAGGATGCAGGTGTTTACTCTTTATCCCTGGGAGTGACAGATGCACGTATAACCAATTTGCTGGTAGAACTAAGCGCTGATGACACCGAATACGTCGATCAAAGGTAGTAATGATATTTAAGGTTTTTGATTCATCAGTTACAACTAGGTTTATATTGTTAGACCACAATCCTACTTTAAGTACCAGATACTGTTCCAGTAAACAGTGTCTCCTTTTTTTATGAGAAGAGTGTTTTCTTAAACCTACACTATGCTTTACAAATAATAGGTACATAAAACATTGCTACTCTTCTTTTTTTTTTCTCTTGCAAAAAGAGGCAGGAGAGCTGCCGATATATTAAGAGATCAAATTTCAGTGAAGGCATCTTAAGGCATCAAATTTCAGTGAAGTCGACAAAGCAGAAGTTCAGTTCTCTACTACATCTACGGTTCTTAATAATGGAACACAGGTTCTGAAAAATTGTGTCTCGTGGTTTATGTATTTCGTTAGCTTTTTCTCTTGTTAGAGTAAGCTCTGAAATTTGCAAACAATCTTAATTGTCAATTGAATGTTCAATCTGAAAAATCTCATCCCTTCGTTCTTTTTTACCTTCATTGTGAAATTTTATAGAGTTTCCTGAACAAACCAGACCATCAAATTTTTGATTCCGTATGTACCCTAATAAGAGGTGATTGCTGTCGCATGCCCCATGGTAACGTATACTTCTTAACACCTTGCACGCAAATCTTTGTAGGTCGCTCCACCAGAAGAGAACAAGAAGAATACGGGTTTGTTTGAAGAGGTCAAAGCCTTTTTCCGTAGTATCTGGGACAGTGTGATTGCCTTCTTTGCTGGCACATTCTGCAGGTTGTCAGTCTCGTCTAGTTTGCTCATTATCCCTGACAAATTTTTTGTTGCCTCTAATCGATTCACCTAAACATCTTATACTATTCTTCTGTATTTTTTGACTCCGGCCCTATCATCTTGCAGACCCAACTGCGGCTGCTAATGTCGTGTCTTGCTACAATACTCCCAGCAGGTATGTTCGCCTTTCACTGCTTCATTGTCGAACGCTTCAACCACATGATCAATGCTCAGCAAACTTGACATTTCTCCATTTTGGCTTTGTAGTTGCGATGCTCCTGCGGGTTTTGCATAAAAAAAGCTACTTTGATCACTTGTACGGCTGGTGGAAGCGCTTGTTCGGGCTGGTGCCGCGAGATGGAGCGCACAGGAGAGGCCGCCACCACCACCAGCACTCTCTCACCCCCGCAGGCACCAAGCGCAGCAGGGGCACGGGAGTGGGCCCAGCCATCCACTACAAGAATTTAGAAGATCTTTGACGTTCTGAGTGTGACGTTTAAGGGTAGCGTCACAAACATTACTATTCTGTGACAGTTTAGTTATTTTTGTCACGGGTTTTCTTGTGGGTTCCAGATAACTGTGACGAAACCATCACCGATGGTCACAAAATGAAACAAGCAACCGTCACGGATTGGCTTCGGCATCCATGACAGCTCTTTTTCGTCATAGTTTGTTCTTTACAATTATTGTCCCCATACTTATAACTAGTATTACTAGTATTATTTGAAAATACTAGTTAGTATTATGATCCAACTGTTCAAATCCTAGTTAGTATTTCAATCTTATATTGACAGCTGTAGGGTTAGGGTTTATCATTTTTATAAAAGCATCGCCTGTTTACTTGGATTAGATGCTGCCGTAGAATTCCGACGAGCTCGGCTACAGCTGTATTGTGCATAGGATTCACAGTCTGAGAGGCTTGTCGCCGCCATGGGCGGTGCCACTAACAGCGAGGTCCCTGGATGCGTCCGTCTACTACTATCCTTCGCGACCATGTCCTCGGGAAGCCAACCGTTCCATGTCCTTGGCTGCATGAAATGAGTTCGCTGATCGTTGAATTAGAGAAGTACTCGTGATGCAGATCGCAGAACATATCTAGTGAAAAGGCTTGATACGCTCAACCTAAAAGACTGATTGAATAGAACTAGGCTAGAATCTTAAGTCAATGAAGGACGTCGTGCCCCAAAGATCCTAGATTGAAGATCCAAATCTCCAAATCAAAGAAATAAAATCAGCATACTTTATCTTTCCAAAACTACCTCTAAGAATACTAACTAGTATTTTCAAATAATACTAGTAAAAATGCACGTGTGTCATGCACGTGTCCGCCCAAATGACGTCACTTGGCAGGACTTTATCATAAATAAAAATAATATGATGTATCATATACGTATCATAAAAAAATACACTTCTGACGCAGCATTACATTTAAGCACCATAAAGACATTAACACGACAAGCTCAAAAATCTGATAAAATTAAGACATTGTTTGAAATTAAAGATGCTAATTGACTTTGAGACATAAAAGACATGGTGTGGTTCTTATTCACGTGCTTTGCAGCTCTTGCAAGACCTTTACAATACAAATTAAAATTCTAAATATGCATGGTGTTAAATTGTTGTTCCAATCTTATACATTGACGTAATGGAAGGGGCGCACAAGCATAAATTCTGGTCACACATCATTGTTGTTCACGAGACACATTAAACTTGATGGGAATGGCAATATGATGAGAAGCTACATTAGGAAAGCCTTCAGATTTTCCCAAACATTGTCATGATCAAATGAACAAATCAAAACACAGTCTCGGGATACAAAATCCAGGTACTAATATTATTAACAGTTTATCCGTGACGATCTTATCTTATGAGGAAATATAATTTCATTGGAATCAAATTTTCAAGGTTTTTCAAAACATTGGCAAATAATAACTTATAGGTCAACCTGAACCAGTGTTTGAAGAAAAAACATGACATATTATGCAGACGCATGGTTCATCACATATTGTTTTAAAGTCAGCAACAAACAATAAGCGCTTCAACTAACTTTTCTGATTAAAGATTCCAAGATGGTAAACATATAAGTGTCTACATATATTCTATACATTGACAAAAATTGTGTTCCATTACATTCACCATAAGAAAAAAAAATACTGGTCTTGTGCATCCATCCCCCTCGAGGCAGGTGGCCTAGTTAGCGATCATCACCCTAGTGGCCCATTCAGCAAATTATCCTATCACTAGTGCATCAAACTGAAGATAAATTCAGTCTTGTTAGGCTGGACAGTGGCAACAAGTATGCGGGCTTTCATATATGCTATGATGAAGCCTGCAAGGAACAACACAAGAAAAGGAATTTAACACAAACAAGCTGGCAAGTGATCACCACATTTCTAAGACTCAGAATATCATTAGGCTGTAGACGTCTCGTCTGTCCAACTATACTAAATAATTGATATTATATCAAATGTCATATATGAATAGAATCTTCAGAATACACTATATACTACAAACAAAGTAGCAGTTATAGCAAAAATCTTCCTTATTACCTACCAGGTTGAACAGGCAAATCTGATTATTAGTCTCTCACAGACAGACAATTGCAGAAAAGAGCTCCAGTAAACGGCATTCTACTCTTAGGGTATACAAAATAATGCAATTGATTATGAGGTGGAAGTTACTACCACAGCACCATGTTTGATAGACATGGACTCTGGTGATCGATGGAAATATATCAGCCTCTATCAGATGAGGGCCTCAATTAACCCTAATGTATATATCCAATGCAGATATTTGATGTATACTGAAAAAAATGATGTCCGAAAGCAATGAAAATTCTGAAGTGTTATCTTTGTGCAAGCATCAGGTACTTGGCATTGTAGTAGCGCAACCATAACACCACATATTTTTCAGAGAAAACCAGAGATATTTGTAATGCCTGTATAACTGGACCATTGACCCTTTGTTTACAGGACAATGTGCATGGTGACATTCAAATAGATTCAATGAGGAAAATCAAGGATAAAAAGTGGACAAAATAGAATTTCCTGAATCAAGGATCACGGCCACCATGGCCACCGCCCTTGCTGCCTACCTCTCGAGCCTCGCTCTCCCTACTGTCTATGCCAACGCCATCCATCACATTCTCGATTGACCTCTCCTAGTCACATTCACAAAACCAAATCGAAATAGAGCATCATGTCAACAAGTAATACCTAGCTGCTGCAACAATATTCCCAGTGTTCTGTCAGAGCACGTTCATGTTCTCCTTCCACTACGCATCCTAGCGAACTGCTCTGAGCAGCAACATTGCTAGAATCCTCCACGGACTGCAGCCTCGCTTCACCAGAAGCAAAACGAAATTCTGCTCAGAAAAGTTTGTAATTTCAATCTGAGATAAAATCTCATGAACAAACCAAAGAAATGAAATTTGTTTACCCACCAAAATAGGTAAAATGAGTTCGCTGATCGTTGAATTAGAGAAGCACTCGTGATGCTGATCGCAGAACATATCTAGTGAAAAGGCTTGATACGCTCAACCTAAAAGCCTGATTGAATAGAACTAGGCTAGAATCTTAAGCCAATGAAGGACTTGTGCCCCAAAGATACTAGATCGAAGATCCAAATCTCCAAATCAAAGAAATAAAATCAGCATACTTTCCAAAACTACCCCTAAGAATACTAACTAGTATTTTCAAATAATACTAACTAGTATGGGGGACTGTAAAAACTATTTAAGAGCGGCAGTGGCCACAACAAACAGCGATTATGTTACAGACTAGAACGAAACAGTGTCTGTATTTTGATACGCTGTTTCTATATAAAGTGTGTTTTGATTTCGTTATCGATTGTGTTTACAATCGCCAACAAACACCAACTTTTGTAGAAACCTGAATCGTTTATAACCATCCATGCTTGACCTGCTCGCTCTTGGTCTAGACATGAGTACGCTTCTAACATACAAGCAATTGAATTTCAACATCAAAATTCCTAATTTTGCTCAAGACTCGTGTAAACAGGGAGTTTCACACCACTCATTACAATCCCTGCCTTCGGTACTTGCATCACTATCGTTGTCTTAGACGTGCCTGATTTTAAGTTCCATGACCAAGGAACTAATTTAACCTCTTAGTTTGGTCTTACAGCACACGACACCAAGCACAGATCCTGCATGACAGCCAGTATTGCCAAAAGGGGAGCTTGCTTGTATCTGGAGAGGTATTCGGATCAAGGCTGACTGCTGGGCAGCTTGCTGAGGATTGAGTGCTCCGGCTTGTGGTCGCACTCGAAGTCCAGATGAACGAATGCTCGCTCGACCTCAGGGAGTTCCTCGATCTTTATCTGAAGAGATTCTCCGATGGCGTGTGCCTCCTTAAGAGGCAAGTCCTCAGGGAGCTCTATGTCAACCTGCGAATCCAACAATCATTATGAGGTGATGTTTGCAGTTATAATGAAAATGTTACGGTCAAGATATCATGTGAGATGATGTTTGATCATTGTCACTGAAGTTCTGAATTCATCTTCCACTCTGTTTTGTAGAAATCTCATCATTTGTAAAACCGTGTTAAACTACATCTTTCCCATATTTTACTCTAGAAGCTAGGAACATTGGGATTGCTCTTAGTCTATCACTGCAGGTCAGAAAGAAGTTAATATACTTTATAAAATAATGAGTGTTTATAGTTGTCACAGGAGGAGGCAACTGATACCTACTAGTTACAAGAAGAATATTATCTTTCGATGGGACAAAGTGCATAGTTAACAAGAACATGTTAGTTGATCCAGTTCCATAACATAAGGATTCGAACAGATAGAAGATTGTTTCAAGTTCTTGGTTAACTTTCTGGTGAGATAAGAGATTCCCCTCAACAAAGGACAAAATAAGGGGTCAAGAAAGGTAAATGAGTTGGCATCAACAAAAGTAAAGGGATTATACGAAGTTATACGATACAGACTAGAACGAAACAGTGTCTGTATTTTGATACGCTGTTTCTATATAAAGTGTGTTTTGATTTCGTTATCGATTGTGTTTACAATCGCCAACAAACACCAACTTTTGTAGAAACCTGAATCGTTTATAACCATCCATGCTTGACCTGCTCGCTCTTGGTCTAGACATGAGTACGCTTCTAACATACAAGCAATTGAATTTCAACATCAAAATTCCTAATTTTGCTCAAGACTCGTGTAAACAGGGAGTTTCACACCACTCATTACAATCCCTGCCTTCGGTACTTGCATCACTATCGTTGTCTTAGACGTGCCTGATTTTAAGTTCCATGACCAAGGAACTAATTTAACCTCTTAGTTTGGTCTTACAGCACACGACACTAAGCAGTGTAGCAGATCCTGCACGACAGCCAGTATTGCCAAAAGAGGAGCTTGCTTGTATCTGGAGAGGTATTCGGATCAAGGCTGACTGCTGGGCAGCTTGCTGAGGATTGAGTGCTCCGGCTTGTGGTCGCACTCAAAGTCCAGATGAACGAATGCTCGCTCGACCTCAGGGAGTTCCTCGATCTTTATCTGAAGAGATTCTCCGATGGCGTGTGCCTCCTTAAGAGGCAAGTCCTCAGGGAGCTCTATGTCAACCTGCGAATCCAACAATCATTATGAGGTGATGTTTGCAGTTATAATGAAAATGTTACGGTCAAGATATCATGTGAGATGATGTTTGATCATTGTCACTGAAGTTCTGAATTCATCTTCCACTCTGTTTTGTAGAAATCTCATCATTTGTAAAACCGTGTTAAACTACATCTTTCCCATATTTTACTCTAGAAGTTAGGGAACATTGGGATTGTTCTTAGACTATCGCTGCAGGTCAGAAAGAAGTTAATCTACTTTATAAAATAATGAGTGTTTATAGTTGTCACAGGAGGAGGCAACTGATACCTACTAGTTACAAGAAGAATATTATCTTTCGATGGGACAAAGTGCATAGTTAACAAGAACATGTTAGTTGATCCAGTTCCATAACATAAGGATTCGAACAGATAGAAGATTGTTTCAAGTTCTTGGTTAACTTTCTGGTGAGATAAGAGATTCCCCTCAACAAAGGACAAAATAAGGGGTCAAGAAAGGTAAATGAGTTGGCATCAACAAAAGTAAAGGGGAATGAGGGGAGAGATACTAACCTCAACAAAGTAAAGAACCCCAAAGGTGTATGCCCGAACAGTATCGACACGTTTAATTTGAGGATGATGTCTAATGGCAAGATATGTCAACTTCTGAAGCATTTCTGGAGGAGCTGATTCGCCTACTAGTGAGACTGCAGAGGAGAACAACAGTTAATAGCATAATGTGTTGGGTGGGGGGGGGGGGGGGGGTCAATATTACAGCTAAACTATAACATGGAAGGGTGTTATTTGCAGCCAATTGCTCTAGATGTCAGAAGAAACTGATTTTAGAGCAAGCATTTGATTCGAGCTACTTTCATTTTGAACGGAAAGAGATTTCCCAAATACTTCACTTCTAAGAATCATCCATAAGCCACTAAAAATGGTTAGTTCTTAAGGTACTTGTATGAAAATTCGTTTTTTTTTGTTGCACAGAATATAAATATGATTGGACGCTCTTAAATGAGTACAGGTACTGTTTAAACCGAGGCTTAAGTTGAACA
>LAPY01000402.1:75648-89486 GCA_000970635.1 Eragrostis tef | reverse complement strand
GGCTGCCTGCCTGCGCCTTTGCGCTCGACGTATGGATTGGAGGGTGGAATGGAAACTGGAAATGGAAAGCCCGTGCCCCCGCGTCGTCCTCGCGCGTGCTGCGGCCGCCGCGCCTGTTAAAACGGGCTCTGTTTATAAACCGCGGCGTAACGCGGGCGAGCGCGGCACGCGGCTCCGCGGCCGTGCGATCGCGTCAATCCACGGTATGGGATGGCGGCGGCGCAAAAAAAACAATGCGTGGCTCCAATCACTTCAAAGCGTTCTCTTTGGTGCTTCAAGCGTTACTACAACTTATTCAAAAAAAAAAACGTTACTACAACAGCTCCTTTTCTCTTCCTTTCTGTATCTTTGTTGAAAAAGTATATGAATCAGTCGCAAAAAAAAAGTATATAAACCCTTGGAGAGTTTGTATAAGCGACATACTATGATGCAAAGTTAACTATTTCCCATGACCTTGCTTCAACCAAACTGTCCGGGTTGGCCTTAACATGGCTCCACCCCTGCAATCCAGCAGATAATGATTTTGCAGCAGAGAAGAACAATCCTTGATACGGATATAGTTTCAAACAGAGTACGATAGCGCAAGGATCCATTCTTTGCGACAAAAAGAATGCATGGATCTATAAATGCACGAAGCTAATAAATGTTAATGGTTCGCTCCAAACAACTTAAAGTGGCTTCATTCAAAAGAAAGAAAAAGAACTAAAATTGGTAGTACATTGCTATGCATCCTAAATAGGCGACATAACACAGGTCCACGAATTTCTGTTCATGTTTCTAGAAGACTAAAAGCCCCCAATGAGCCCAAGCAGGCAAGCAAAGACATCAAGCATGTGGCCTGGGGCATGCGCGCTGTTCAGAGATACTATTCAAAATCAATACGCTGAAAAACACAGGTGGCGATGAAAAAAATTCTGCAAGCTATGTCTTCAAGCGCGGGTTGAATCATCACTCTGTTATATTAGATGGCGTAATACTTCGTTTTAGCTGTCTCCATTCTAAATCAAAACAGAGCAGCTGGTCCACGTGTTAGTCGTCTGCTTATGCACGCTCTTGCCGTCTTCTACACGCATTTCTCGGAATTGAGGGTTTCCTAACCATTCCCCATGTCTTTGTCTAACATTTTATTTATCCTGATCGTGTTTGAGCACAATTCAGAAACATGTTGGCAACTAATGCAAGAAAACATTCGCCTCAGACAAACATACCACTTCTTGCGAGTAGTAGTTTATTGTGTTTAATAGTTCATTTCTTGTTCTGAACTAGTGCAGCATGTACTTCTATCAGAATATGAGTTGATCAAGTTGAGTTGCTTCCATTTATGCTTGTATTCAGGTTAATATGAGTTGGCTGAACCGCGTCGCCAAATGGCAATGTCTGGGCTAAGCCGCTGGCAATCATTTCATGCGAGATCAGTGGCGATTGTCGATTGTGTCAACCAACCCTAATCGAGACCGGAATTGGATGTGCGCCTCGTGTATATAAAGAAAAAGTCGGCCAAGGTCTAGAAACAGTCACTTCGAACCTCCGATCAACTGACCTAACTCAAATCCTTGTGCGTTTCATATTGCCTCATAAATACCAAAGCACTATAAAGCAGGATGTTACGCTTTTCATGCCCTCTTCTAAAACTAGAGCCGCTCGTTCCATGACGAATGACGATGTTTTGGGGCTTCCGGTCCATTTGATATTTGCCAATCATATTGCAGTTGACCTAATTGGTGAACCGCTTAATAAACAAGCAAATAATCGTGTGCACTATTGAACAACTCTGGGCCCCTGGCCTTTACTATTGAGTGTCATTAGTGTCCAAAAAAATTGAGATCAGCAAATTAGTTGGCAGATACAATATACAGGCTGGTTGATCGTTTTTGTAACCCCTATTGTGCCGTCTAAATCGACAAAGATCAATTGAAGTTTTGGTTGTAGCAATATAGTATTGTGTTACTAGAAAAGTTCAGGTATCTCACTGCAAGCAATAATTATTCAGGACTTGACTACTTGGTCAATTCTTTAGATCCAGAAAAAAGGACGTCCGCAACGCAAAACCTGGCACCGGTTCCTTACCTTTTCGTTACCGAACTGAAATTACTGAGCAGAGCACGCATTAAATCGCTAATTTGTCAGTCAGCACCCTCACATGCGTTGCACCAGGATTGCTGCAAAAGGCACGACAGGGCAGTGCCCATCTCCCCCATCTAACACATGCTGCTTGCGTCGCGACAAGCAGAAAGAAAATCAAACGAACGAGAAAAATATCTATGACACTGATGAGCTAGCACGCCCCGCTCAATCTGCGAAGGTTAGGTAGATTGGTTGATTTGGCGACGTCCCAGTAACCACAGTTGATCGCTTACAAGAAAGCATTTCGTTTCGGTGCGAAAGCTGGGAGCTTGTACTACGGCAAAGAAGCGGACGGAGCACGAGAAATTCCCGGCGCAGAGCGCAGCAACATCATCTGATTTCCGGCTAAGAGCCGATGCTCTCGTGTCCTCTTTCTGAACCGCAGAGAAAGACTTTCTGAGCCGGTGCTCTGGTGTCCTCTTGTCTTAGAGAGAGGACGAAAACTGTTGGGGAGATGAGCATTGCCTCCTGCATCATCCTCGCGGCAATCCCCACGCAACGTGAGATTCACAGCCCGTCTGTAGCGTCGCTCACGACTACGTGCATCGCCGCGGTTACAGTACAGGACGCACGCAGGAATCCACAAGATGCGTGGCGATCGCTTCGCCTTCTTTGCTCGCCATCTTTTTGTTCCGACGCTGAAATGAAATTCTGAAAGGGACGTGTAAAGCCGCCGCTTTTCAGAGGCAGTTTTCAGCGATCTCTGCCTCTGAATTCTGCAGCGGCTATGGTAGAATAAAATTCTCGTGGTCTGTTACTCTACAACAAGTTGCCCGTTCCGGGATGTTGATGCATAACAAGCTGCCCTTTCTGGGATGTTATAGGTGTCTCTTTGTATCTACAGCGGTGAGCGGTGTAACTGTCACTGACTGTGCACACTGATCAGATCGCTTTTGGAGAGTATCGTTCCTGTGGACTGCACACTGCATGATGCCATTTCTTACCGCTGCTAGACCTTATCCTCTTCAAGAATCAGAAGTACTCAGTCTGGCACCAATCTATACGAGACAAAACTGACTGTCATCATTTAGAATTACTAATTCTGTCACCGGATCCAACGTACCTTTATCCCACAAAGGTTACAGATTCGTTTTGACTGTCATATCTGCATGGAGGGGTACATTACCATATGAAACCATACAATTTCTGTCATGCAACCATCCAATCAGCACATTCGACCGAGATTCCTAATTCAAGCTTTGCATTGTCTAGTGTGAGCCCATCTAATATAGTCATGACTAGCAAACAACGAAGGACAATCCAAGATGGTTCAGCCAAGAGGAAGTGCCTACATCGTCATTCACTTATCATTTTCTGCCCCAGTGGAATCTTTGATTGTATGGATGGCGGCTTCGTTCTGCAGTGCTAGTAGCTGTTGCTCAAGGAATGTGGTGTCAAGATAACACCAAGCAGTACCCTGTAGGCCAACAGATCCCTTTCGTACCATCGGACAGAGACAAGGCAAATTATGCTGATCTGAAGCCTAAACTACCGTCAGCGTCCCCTAATGTCGGGAAGAACTCAACACTTGTGGAAGCTTGAAATCCTTTGCTGATCGATCAGTCAGTACATGTTACAACCACTGACAAATGACAGTGTACACAGATGACGGACAGTTCACCAAGAATACACAGCTGCGTACATCTTCGTTCAGAGATGGTTGCGTCGTATCATGTACTAGGGCCCCCGGCTGCGGTCTTCAGAAGAGGTCGTAGCGCCTTCACCACGATGGTCATGTTGGGCCGGAAATCCGACTCGTACTGCACGCACAACGCCGCCACCGCCGCCATCTGAAACGCCAAAAATCCTCCACTGTTTTTACTGACAGAATATGATCTGAAGCAGCGTTCAGTTAACAGCAGAACTACTTTAACATGGTCTCGCTACCTTTGCAACTGCTTTTGGAGGGTAGTCACTCCCCAGCTTCGGATCCACGCATTGCTTCACCTTGTCCTCGCTCAACCGTGGCGTCGCCTTAACATTCGTCACGATTGAATAATTCAGACATCAGAAAACATGGTTCTTGGACATGATACCACGAGCGAGGCTTGAGCGTGAACTCACCCAAGTTACAAGACTTTGCTGTCCTTTGGGCATAGTGTGGTCCACGGGCTTCCTGCCGGTTATCAGCTCCAGAAGGATGACTCCAAAGCTGTACACATCGCTCTTCTGCGTCAACACTCCCGTCATCGCGTACCTTGAGAAAAGGATGTCACACCTCGTTAGCATTGTTAAGTCATTTTAGTACTCGCTCTAGTTCAAAACTGTCCGTTTCAGTCCATCCAATCGCTGACAGATGGCTTGTACTCCGTAAGTCACGTATCACAGAACTAGTAATCGTAATCATTGCTCTTCCGTTTGCAAGAGAAGAAGAAGAAGAAGAAGAAGAAGAAGAAGAAGAAGAGAATTGTTTTCTTACTCGGGAGCATGGTAGCCGAAGGTGCCGAGGACACGGGTCGAGTGCAGGCGCGCGGCGCCGTCGGGCGCCTGGCTGGTGAGGTTAAAGTCGGCGAGCTTTGACTCGTAGCCGTCGAAGAGGAGCACGTTGCTGGACCGCACGTCGCGGTGCACGATGGACGGCTGCACCTTCTCGTGCAGGTACTCCAAGCCACGTGCCGCGCCGTACGCGATCTTCACCCGCTCGCTCCAGCTCAGCGCCGGCCCGGGCGTCGCGTCCTTCACGCCCTTCTTGCCTGCAGTACGTGTTAAAACATTCCGGCGCCGTTTCGTCAGACTCTTCCATCCATGCATGTCACAAGATTTTAATTAACTGCTAATCGTGAATTCGTGATGAAGTTTATTACTAGAACACAACACTATGTATCTACCGTGTAGTGTGTCGTGCAGCGAGCCGTGCGAGGCGAACTGGTAGATGAGGACCCGGTGGCTGTCGTCCAGGTAGTAGCCCATCAGCTGAAGGAAGTACTCGTTCTTCAGCCGCGACACCATCGACAGCTGCATTTAGTAATAGAGAAAAAAAAACAAGGCAGCCATCTTTCAGTACACAAATGTTGAACGTTTGGTGATTCAAAGTCGCGTGCCTATTGCAGTCGTCCTCGTGCTGATGACCTGAGCGGAGAAGTCTGCCATGGAGTCTTTCGACACGCTGGGATCGAGCTTCTTGATGGCCACGGGCTCCCCCGAGGTGAGCGTGGCCCGGTAGATTTGCCCGTAGGAGCCTTCGCCTATCAGGGCCCGCTGCCCGAAGTTGCCCGTGATGTTGTTCAGCTCGCCCATGGAAACGGCCGGCACGTCGATCGGGAGAACTTTCGGCGGCCCGCCGGGCCTCGCTGCATTGTTGGGTCCTCTCGGCTTGCCAGGGCCTGACAGTGTAACATGCACGTCAGATTTTCAGTGACCCAAAGTCACTTCGTTTCAGGTTTCGAAACGGGCGTCACCGTTGTATCAGTATCCAAACACAGGAATAAGGATCCGCTGAAAAGTGCTGCTGTACATGTTTCTTTTTTGTTGCGATGATAAAAGTGCTGCTGTTTATTGAACTTCTATGCATTCGTGCTGTAATTGTCCGGGCTTGCTGAATTTATGTTCAGAGATGATGTGGTCAAAGACAATAACTTTTCGCGCTGAATTATCACGACGATAGTTTGCCGTTTAAAATCCTTGATACTGACAACCCTTTTCCCGGAAATTTATTATGTAACTTCTATCATCGTAACACTGCATTATGCCCTGGTGTTCGGTTTCGTGCAACGATCAGTGAAACAAGATGAGAATTCAGGGAGCTTTACCTGCATTGTTCCGCGCGGCAGGTGCCGGGTGGTGGCTGGGCGGTGCCCCGTATGTGTCATCCTTCACGTCGCAGCAGCAAATCATCATTTTTGGGCTTCCCTTACACCGCCGTGAAGATATGCAGTTTGATGGCGGCCCGGGGAGCCTTGTGAAGGATAATTGCTGCAAAATGGAGAATTCTCACGCCTTACATTGATCATACAGTAGTATATCACTTTTTTTTCCCCCTATTTAGATTTTTCGCCCCAATCAAGCTAGAGTTGAAAACAAAATTAGCAGGATATTCGAATCTGAACAAGGAAATGAAATAAACAATCGATGGAGGGGACCAAGAAACAGAGATCGGACAGAAGCCAGGAGCATGTACGACTGAGGCCGGCCGTAATTTGTTGCTCCTCCCCGACGACGAGTTGCAAGATGTACACAGCGGACGGACGACCGTGGAGACGGTCGTGTCTCGTCGGGGAAGGAGGCGGCGGCGACCGCACCAGCATGACCGCCGCGTTTTGTGGGCGCGCCAAAATCAGGCATGGCATGGTTCACGACTTGGGGAGACAGCCAAATTTGGCAGTGCTGGGAGCCTGGGACTCACTCATGGTTATGGTTCAATCACGCGCCGTATTGATTAAGTTTGCTGAGCTGTTTGGGCTGTTCTGACTCAGTGACTCCGACTAAAAGCGGGTCGGGCGGGGGCTTGCAGCGGGTGAGGTTTCTGGTGAGGGCTAATGCAGAGAAGACGTCTTCTGAATTGACTGAGGATGATAAAAGTGCTGCTGTTTATTGAACTTCTATGCATTCGTGCTGTAATTGTCCGGGCTTGCTGAATTTATGTTCAGAGATGATGTGGTCAAAGACAATAACTTTTCGCGCTGAATTATCACGACGATAGTTTGCCGTT
The DNA here is from genome assembly GCA_000970635.1 of Eragrostis tef. Lineage (NCBI taxonomy): Eukaryota > Viridiplantae > Streptophyta > Magnoliopsida > Poales > Poaceae > Eragrostis > Eragrostis tef. Next base: position 82,714 of record LAPY01000402.1, on the reverse strand, counting down.
TAAAATCCTTGATACTGACAACCCTTTTCCCGGAAATTTATTATGTAACTTCTATCATCGTAACACTGCATTATGCCCTGGTGTTCGGTTTCGTGCAACGATCAGTGAAACAAGATGAGAATTCAGGGAGCTTTACCTGCATTGTTCCGCGCGGCAGGTGCCGGGTGGTGGCTGGGCGGTGCCCCGTATGTGTCATCCTTCACGTCGCAGCAGCAAATCATCATTTTTGGGCTTCCCTTACACCGCCGTGAAGATATGCAGTTTGATGGCGGCCCGGGGAGCCTTGTGAAGGATAATTGCTGCAAAATGGAGAATTCTCACGCCTTACATTGATCATACAGTAGTATATCACTTTTTTTTCCCCCTATTTAGATTTTTCGCCCCAATCAAGCTAGAGTTGAAAACAAAATTAGCAGGATATTCGAATCTGAACAAGGAAATGAAATAAACAATCGATGGAGGGGACCAAGAAACAGAGATCGGACAGAAGCCAGGAGCATGTACGACTGAGGCCGGCCGTAATTTGTTGCTCCTCCCCGACGACGAGTTGCAAGATGTACACAGCGGACGGACGACCGTGGAGACGGTCGTGTCTCGTCGGGGAAGGAGGCGGCGGCGACCGCACCAGCATGACCGCCGCGTTTTGTGGGCGCGCCAAAATCAGGCATGGCATGGTTCACGACTTGGGGAGACAGCCAAATTTGGCAGTGCTGGGAGCCTGGGACTCACTCATGGTTATGGTTCAATCACGCGCCGTATTGATTAAGTTTGCTGAGCTGTTTGGGCTGTTCTGACTCAGTGACTCCGACTAAAAGCGGGTCGGGCGGGGGCTTGCAGCGGGTGAGGTTTCTGGTGAGGGCTAATGCAGAGAAGACGTCTTCTGAATTGACTGAGGAGCTGGACGCGCGCGCACAAGCTTGAAGCCGGCGGGCGGCGGCCAGCCAGAGCGCTGGTCAACCTCAAGGGCCAGGCGCGCCCCGACGGACCTTCAACGGCGACTGCATTGGCTCCCTGAGGATTCATCTGGACCGGCACCATGGACGCCATTCTTGATGAGATGCAGCTCGGATGCCGGTCCGGAGCGCTCGCCGGCATCGAAGCGCAGGCGCGTCTGGTGGGCGGGCGCCGTGATCAGCACAAGGTGCAGCGGCCTCCAGAGCATGCAGCTGGACTGCTGGAGCGAGGCAAGCCGCGTCCCTGTGACTATGGTCCATATGTGGATAGTAACAGGGTGGCTGATCTTTTGCCCGTTTCACAAACTCAGTTCAGGATGAACGAGACAATCGAGCGCCATTACTTGGTGGGAATTGCCTTCCCCTCGCATAACGAGAGGCAGCCATCCACGGGTCGACGGACACATCAACTATGCAGAGGGGAGGAAACTTGCCACTTGCTTACCAATTATCCAGGCCACGGCGGCCTATGTTGTTAACAAGACAGCAGATACCATCGGTGCGGAAAAAAAAAATACAAAGCCACAGCAGATCAAAATTTTAACAAGCAAAAGTAGCTACGGCCATATATAGCACCAGGACTGTTATCATCAGTACTAGAGAGAAAATGTTCTTTGCAACAAACACAGTTCAACATCCAGACAACAACACAGCATAACATCCGATCCAACAGAGGATTTAAATGGTCCACGAAACTGACTGGCGATACTTCAGTTCTTGATCTTCTTCTTAGGCCTCAGCTGAAAAGAAAGACATTTTTTTATTAAATCTGAATAAGTATCTACAATTAGGCATATTATAAGCATGCATGGTAAAGCATAAGCAACATATCTAACACGAGATTCAAGCATCGAGGTACTTCTTATACGACTACCAGCTGTAGGTAGAGAGAGTAGCACTACGCTGTAACTGCATCTGCTACAGATCACTACAGCTACAGCATGGTAAGGAATAAGCCACAAATCTAAATCGATATTATAGAACTGACAGTCATCCAAGCATCATGATACTTCTTATAAGACTACAAGTCATGGGTAGAGGATACAACCAAACTGCAACCATATATATGCTACAAACAACAGTGCTAACTATGTGCAGAACAAAAGGAAATGGGAAAACCACCGGAGAACTTTGCATGAACTTAATACTGGGGAACAAACATGGTGCTATTTGTGACAACTCTCACCTGGTTGCTGTGACCACACTTCTTCTTGCGGCAGTTGACAGCCCTGGGGTGCAGGCGTGCATAGCACCTACAAACAAATGTGAAAAATATCATGTCAATGAATTGAAAACCTTTTAAGGTTATTTAGCAGAGAATATGAGAGAAATTCCTCTCCAGTTTTGGCTTCAGTGTGGTTAAAGTATGAAGAGTAATTGAGCCTCCCACAGGAACAAAAGAAAGAAAAGATGGGAAACATGCAACAAAAGGATCATACAAGAACAGAAGCTACTTGAAGAAATAAAACAAAAGGAAATTTTGCTGATTCACTTAAAAGCTCAATGGAAAAAGAGTGTGCAAAGGTGAAGATTGCATCAGTGTGTAAATGCTGAAGTGGTAGTGCATTTGATTAGATGCCTCAAGCTAATAAGCTTTTTTCGTTCATACTCACATTCTAGTTGAGCAAAGGCACATGCCATGGTTGTGACGAAAGTACTAAAACAATGCGAACATTTTGATTGGGCTTCCAAAGTGCTAATCGGTCATGTTTGAATCACTAATCAGCAATTTCAGCAGTGCATATCAACAGCGCAGCATAATTTTAAAACAGTAGTCAGGATATAGATAACATTACCAAAATTGATCATTCATTTCTAACGTTCTAACTTCTCTTGTGCGAATCTAATAATACTAATATGGCAATCATAAGCCCGAGACAAGTTGTGCTTCATATGAATAATCCCAACGTTACAATGAGAAACGACGTCTAACAGAACGACAATCTTATAGCAGAAATGAAGTTTGGACTGACAGTTAAAAGTGTGCGGGAGGAACTCACTTGCGGCAGATCATCTTGTCCTGGTTGTACTTGCGAGCGAGAGCCTGCAGCGATGGCTCGATGATGCCACCACGGAGCCTGAGCACGAGGTGGAGGGTGGACTCCTTCTGGATGTTGTAGTCGGCGAGGGTGCGCCCGTCCTCGAGCTGCTTCCCGGCGAAGATCAGACGCTGCTGGTCCGGCGGGATTCCTGCGGATGAAAACAATAAGTGCTGAGACGCAAGAACGCAACAGGAGGAGAGCAGAAATGGTGAAGAGAGGCGCGCGTGCATACCTTCCTTGTCCTGGATCTTAGCCTTGACATTGTCGATGGTGTCGCTGCTCTCGACCTCGAGGGTGATGGTCTTCCCCGTCAGGGTCTTCACGAAGATCTGCATCCTGCCCGCCTTGGATGTTCTTCCTCCTCCTGCGGCGGCTTCTCCTCTTCCCAGTCGGGCGGCGGCGGCGGCGGAGGGGACGGGTGCGTGGATTTTATACCCCCGCTTCTTTAGGGTTTGGTCTGCGGGGAGTGAGGACGCACTGGTGAAGCGGGCCGATAGAATCGCTCCGGTGTCTGAACGTGCTTTCGTAGTGTGGGAGTGAGTAAGCTGGCCCGTGTATGTCGCGGCTGGGCCTGCACGTCGAGAATGGAATTTTTTTTTTGAGGGCGAGAATGGAAATTTGTTGGGCCGGCCACTCATGTTGCTTCCTCTAGGGAGGGGAATGAAAATTCGACGACCTTTCTCCTTAAACAACATGATGTCATGTGATTTGATTATGCATGGAACTTGCTAAAGTCAGCATCACGGCTGGCATGGAAAAAGATTGACACTTACAAGTCTCTCATTTGCCTTCTGATGTCATGCGATTGATTAGGCATGGAACTTGCGAAAGTAGCATCAGGGCTGGTAAGGAAAAAAAAAATGACACGGGCAAATGCTTCTTTGCTAATCTAACGAAGAGGTCGTTGCATTAAAACCCCTTTACGACGTTTCTAACGCGAAGTCACTTTTTATATCAGACTAATTCATTTGGAAAAATATCCAGAGACTGGTTCATGAGTTCAGCAATATAATACTACTCCACTGACACTGAAGTTCTAACAGATCCGTTCACTGGATCGTGAAGGCGGCGAAAAGCACAGGGCATCCCCGTCGCCAACCCATATTCAGATACGCTTTTCGTGAATACATTCATTGTGCGCGCAATAATTTAACCATCAATTAACGGCTCACTTCAGGACCGTTTCCTCCTCGCCTCTCCAGACAGAGACCCTGTCTCCAACAACAAAAGACGGCTTAGTAGTACTAATCAGTCTAATTATGCGCGTTGCTGGAGGGAGTCCACGCATCATTTGATCGACCGGTGCATGCATGGAAGCAGCGCGGCCGAATGCGTCAAACCTCGCGCGGGCGAGCTATAAGTAGCGGCCATGGAGATGCCGACGCCACAAATCAGACACAGATAACAACAAACAAAAACAAGTCAGCGAAAAACCAGCCGCTGCACGTACTGTGGTTGCACTGCGCACATACATACAGCAGAGTCAAGAAGCTAGAGGCAAAGAGGTTTTCGTGTTAATTCTTGGGCGAAATATGGCGCGTCGTCCTTGGACGCCAACGTTAGCCGTGGTGGCCCTGTGCGCGCTGCTGGGCCTCGCGGCGCTGGGCGGCGGCGCGCGGGCGCAGGAGCTGAGCCCGGCGTACTACGACGCCTCGTGCCCGAACCTCTACGACACGGCGCGGCGCGTCATCCAGGAGGCGCGCACCGCCGACCCGCGCATCCCCGCCAGCCTCCTCCGCCTCCACTTCCACGACTGCTTCGTCAACGTGCGTGGTTTGCTAACTCTGCCGCCCTGCGGCTGCTGCGACGGGCCAGGACTTTCAGCATGTGCTTCGACAAGCCGGAACTAATAACTTTCTGTCTAATGATGTGCAGGGTTGTGACGGATCGCTGCTGCTCGACGAGACGCCAACGATGGCCAGCGAGAAGGGCGCCACCCCGAACAAAAACTCGGCGCGGGGGTTCCCCGTTGTGGACGACATCAAGGCCGCCCTGGAGAACGCTTGCCCTGGGGTCGTGTCCTGCGCCGACATCCTCGCCCTCGCCGCCGAAATCTCCGTTGAGCTGGTCAGTGGCCACAAGATAGCTGTCGAGAACAGCAGAGCACGCGAGTGCTGTTAATTGATTAGGAATTACCCAATGACGCCGTCTGTTTCCGTCTGATTGGATTGGATGAACAGGCAGGAGGCCCAAGTTATTACGCGATAACCTCCCGAGCCCGACGGAACGGTTGGACGAGCTCAAGAAGAAGTTCGCCGACGTCGGCCTCGACGACACCGACTTCGTCGCCCTGCAAGGTACTTTGTTTGTCGCACGGATGAAACAAGAGCAACCTCGCCGTATGTGGCACGTAGCCTTTAGTGCTCGAACGCTAACATCGACCTCTCGCTGCACCTCGCAGGGGCGCACACGATCGGCCGCGCGCAGTGCAGGTTCTTCCAGGACCGTCTCTACAACTTGAGCGGCACGATGCAGCCGGACTCGACGCTGGACCAGGGGTACCTGGCCGAGCTACAGCAGCGCTGCCCCGCGGCGGCGAGCGACAACATGGCGCTGAACAACCTCGACCCGCCCACGCCGGACACCTTCGACAACAGCTACTACGCCAACATCCAGTGCAACCGCGGCCTGCTCCGGTCCGACCAGGCGATGCTCTCCGCGCCGGAGGAGGGCGCGGCCGCCACCGCGCCCATCGTCGGCCGCTTCGCTGCCAGCCAGGCCGACTTCTTCCAGAGCTTCGCCACGGCGATGATCAAGATGGGGAACATCGCGCCTCTGACGGGTGGCATGGGGGAGGTCAGGAGGAACTGCAGGGTGGTGAATGGGAACTAATATGAATGTTGAGTGTTTGCAGACTCGTAAGCGGGGCATTTTTGTTACTGATTTGTTTTTTTTAATATTCGTTGAAATGTAAATCCATGAATTCATTGAGTATATAATCCGGCATCATTTATCATCAGAAATAAAAGGAAATGAGGTTCCTAATATCTCAGATTGTGGAGAAAATGCCGCAAACTCAAACAGGCTCCTTAACACCGCTTCCAAAATTTGTCAAACAAATGTGACTATAAATTCCACCGTTGCACGCGTGTAGCAAGCTAGCCCAAACAGAAGCACTTCATCTCGCGAAAACAGAATCTAGTAATTTCCAGAACTCGCAATGACTGCAGGCCAGATTCGGTACACGCAAACCAGAATAATTGAAACTATCATTTCAATCAGTTAATAAGAATGTTGGTAATATAAAACATCCAAAGCGAAAACTCCTAAATGTACAATGCTGGAAATAAGACATCACAACAAAACTTGCTAAACAGAAGTTACAATTTACAACACACCAGCTACGATTCAATTTATTCAGTTAATCAAATACTGTCACAGGCTGGTTTTACAAAGGAAAATCGTGCCTCCCAAGCTCGCTAGGTGGGGGCAAAAGAAGTGCTAGCCGTTGCTTGTATCTTTCAATCCGACGAAGCCGTTCCTTTTGCAACCTGTCAAAGAAACATATTCCAAAAAGGAATGAAACAACTGATTGATCAATCAGGAAATAATCTTGTGTTGTAATTATTTAATGTGCTTTTAGTTTGATCTGCAATTTGACCAAGATAAGAAGCGGCCAACTTTGGTTATCGAGAGGCAAGTTATAACCCCCACAAAAACACAAACCAGTCATCTCCATGGCATTAAGACAAAGACCAAGAAGGGATGGAAGAAACAAAAGATATACATACCCGGCACGGATCTTTTTTGCACGTTTTACATGCTGCTTCAGCAAGTCACTAGTGTTATATTCACCATCAGCATTCTGCAAGACACAAGATCAAATCCATTGATATAACAGTGCAGTATTTAATGAAAACACATGTACTTCTATGCTCCAAAGACTAGAGATACAAATACACTAAAAACTGCAGATGGTAGCACACAAATAAGAAACTTTTCCTGAATAATAAAATCATTTCAAATAAAGAAATAATACCCTGGTCAGCATCAAGAAACAAAATGAATTTAGGTAAGCAACATTTTTATGGTAAGTTGGCAATGCAGAACACATGATCTGGTCGTGCAAAA
>LAPY01000402.1:37238-51941 GCA_000970635.1 Eragrostis tef | reverse complement strand
CGGCCCGCCCCGCCCCCCCCGCCTCGCTCCCGCCCTCCACGCTCCTCTCCAACCGCCTCCTCCACCTGCTCTCCTCCAACGCGGCCACCCTCCCGGACGCGCTCGCGCTCCTCTCCTCCATGCCGCACCCCGACGTCTGCTCCCACAACACCGTCGTGGCCGCGCTCGCCCGCTCCCCGCGCAGCCTCGCCACCGCGCGCGCGATGTTCGACCGAATGCCGCGCAGGGACCACTTCTCCTGGTCCGCCATCGTCTCCGCCCACGCGCGGCACGGCCAGCCACACGATGCGCTCGCGCTCTACCGCCGGATGCTGCGGGATCCCGGGAGCGCCGGCGCGGACAACCAGTTCACCGCGTCCAGCGCGCTCGTGGCGGCCACTGCCGCCCGCTGCGCCCGAGCGGGGAGGGAGCTGCATTGCCACGTGGTCAGGATGGGGATCGACGCGGACGGCGTGATGTGGAGCGCGCTCGCGGACATGTACGCCAAGTGCGGGCGTATGGACGACGCGAGGAGCGTGTTCGACAGGATGCCGGTCCGGGATGCTGTCTGTTGGACGGCCATGGTGGAGAGGTACTTCGATGCTGGCCACAGCAGCGAAGGATTCAAGATGTTCGTCCAAATGTTGACAAGTGGTGTTGGACCAAACGAGTTCACCTACGCCGGGGTTCTCCGTGCCTGTGCGGAATTTACCTCCGAGAAACTCGGGAGGCAGGTTCATGGTCGAATGGCAAAGAGCAGCGTAGGGGACTCGTGCTTTGCAGAGAGTGCTCTTTTGCACATGTACTCCAAGTACGGGGACATGGTGAGCGCAATGCGTGTCTTTGAGGGGATGCGAAAGCCAGACTTGGTCTCGTGGACGGCCGTCATCTCTGGCTTTGCGCAGAATGGGCAGCCGGAGGAGGCATTATGCTACTTTGACATGTTCTTGAGGTCTGGACTCAGACCTGATCATGTCACGTTTGTTGGTGTCCTGTCTGCGTGTGCTCATGCTGGTCTGGTGGATAAAGGTCTGGATATCTTCCGTTTAATTAAGGATGAGTATAACGTTGAGCACACTGCTGATCACTATGCTTGCGTGATTGATTTGCTTAGCCGGGCAGGCCAGTTTGAGCGAGCAGAAGAGATAATCAACAATATGTCCGTGAAGCCCAACAAGTTCCTATGGGCGTCATTGCTTGGTGGCTGCCGAATTCACAAGAATGTCCGTCTCGCGAGGTGGGCAGCAGAGGCATTGTTTGAAATAGAACCTGAAAATCCAGCAACATATGTTACTCTAGCCAATATTTACGCGTCAGTTGGTCTTTTTGACGAAGTTGAGAATGTGAGAAGGGACATGGAGTCGAAGGGCAACACCGTCGTGACCGCGCTCTCCCGCTCCCCGCGCAGCCTCGCCACCGCGCGCGCGATGTTCGACCGAATGCCGCGCAGGGACCACTTCTCCTGGTCCGCCATCGTCTCCGCCCACGCGCGGCACGGCCAGCCACACGATGCGCTCGCGCTCTACCGCCGGATGCTGCGGGATCCCGGGAGCGCCGGCGCGGACAACCAGTTCACCGCGTCCAGCGCGCTCGTGGCGGCCACTGCCGCCCGCTGCGCCCGAGCGGGGAGGGAGCTGCATTGCCACGTGATCAGGAAGGGAATCGACGCCGACGGCGTGGTGTGGAGCGCGCTCGCGGACATGTACGCCAAGTGCGGGCATGTTGACGACGCGAGGAGCGTGTTCGACAGGATGCCGGTCCGGGATGCTGTCTGTTGGACGGCCATGGTGGAGAGGTACTTCGATGCTGGCCACAGCAGCGAAGGATTCAAGATGTTCGTCCAAATGTTGACAAGTGGTGTTGGACCAAACGAGTTCACCTACGCCGGGGTTCTCCGTGCCTGTGCGGAATTTACCTCCGAGAAACTCGGGAGGCAGGTTCATGGTCGAATGGCAAAGAGCAGCGTAGGGGACTCGTGCTTTGCAGAGAGTGCTCTTTTGCACATGTACTCCAAGTACGGGGACATGGTGAGCGCAATGCGTGTCTTTGAGGGGATGCGAAAGCCAGACTTGGTCTCGTGGACGGCCGTCATCTCTGGCTTTGCGCAGAATGGGCAGCCGGAGGAGGCATTATGCTACTTTGACATGTTCTTGAGGTCTGGACTCAGACCTGATCATGTCACGTTTGTTGGTGTCCTGTCTGCGTGTGCTCATGCTGGTCTGGTGGATAAAGGTCTGGATATCTTCCGTTTAATTAAGGATGAGTATAACGTTGAGCACACTGCTGATCACTATGCTTGCGTGATTGATTTGCTTAGCCGGGCAGGCCAGTTTGAGCGAGCAGAAGAGATAATCAACAATATGTCCGTGAAGCCCAACAAGTTCCTATGGGCGTCATTGCTTGGTGGCTGCCGAATTCACAAGAATGTCCGTCTCGCGAGGTGGGCAGCAGAGGCATTGTTTGAAATAGAACCTGAAAATCCAGCAACATATGTTACTCTAGCCAATATTTACGCGTCAGTTGGTCTTTTTGACGAAGTTGAGAATGTGAGAAGGGACATGGAGTCGAAGGGCATAACCAAAATGCCTGCCTCAAGTTGGATTGAAGTTGGGAGAAGAGTGCATGTGTTTCTGGTTGGGGATAAGTCTCATCCTCAAGCCGAAGAAATATATGCGCTTCTGAAGAAGCTATATGTGAAGATGAGGGAAGAAGGTTATGTGGCAGACACAGGATTTGTTCTCCATGATGTAGAAGACGAGCAGAAGGAGCAGGACATTGGTTACCACAGTGAGCGGCTTGCTGTTGCGTTTGGGATCATTGCCACTCCAGAGGGTGCTCCTATTAAGGTTTTCAAAAATCTTCGCATTTGTGGAGACTGTCATACCGCCATTAAGTTCATTTCTCAGATTGTGCAGAAAGAGATCATTGTCAGGGACTCTAACAGGTTCCATCACTTCAAGAATGGGAGTTGTTCTTGCAGGGGCTATTGGTGAATTTGCAGCATAAGCATATGTATGGTTTTGACTTTTCAGATGGGGAACAGTTATCTCTAAATTCATGGCTAAGGTCAATGCGCGGCAGCTGCTGATGTGGCCAACAGCCAGCAGGTGTTGATAAAAAGTGCACGATATGTCAGGCACAAGAAGAAATTCAGATTCTCATGGTGCCGCTAGGTAAACGGCAACAACTTTTTTTTTTCCCTGAACTTGTCGCGTTGATGTTGAGGGAGCCCCTGCAGGGGAGTACTAAATGTTCATTTCGTTGGCCCCTCTCTTACAGCCTTACAGGTTCCATTCGGCAAATCGAAAAAGAAAGAAGAGGCGAGGAATTCACAAAGCGACGAATTCCCTTTTCATGAACCTTGCACATCATATCTGTTCCGTTAACATATCCATTTTTATACATCTTCTCTTTCCCTAATATTGTTAGTAATCCTGTAAATGAGAACAATAATTTATGGTTATTTCGTGTTGAGTCCCACTGCAAATGTTTACTTTGACCTGTAAATGCTATTATAGTGTTTCACTTTGGATGTAATAACGCAACAACAGGTCAAAAAGGTACAATGTGAGATGTTGCACACATTTTGCCTCAAGGGTTTCAGTGAGAGCCAAAACTATGATGTGCTACACATTATAATCTGTACAATTCATTGCATGTTTGCATTTGATGAACATGGTGTCTGAAATTACATTAGAAGAATTGATTATCCACTAAATACAATCACTGGGCTTTCTTATATTTGTATCTCGAAGCACAACCAATGAAAACCATCAAATTCAGGAAGCTTATCCCTGCAATCAACCAAAAGAACCGATCAAGATGGCCTTCATTCAGGTTATCAGGGATCCATCCAGGATCTCCTCCTTGAGTTGTAATATATGAAACCAGCGTCAAAATTATTGAGCTTATATAGCTTCCTAGTGCAACTGTCACAAGCGCAAGGGCACTACATAAACTCCTCATGGCATCCGGGCCCTGATCATAGAAGAACTCAAGTTGACCTATAGCAGCGAACACCTCAGCAGCACCCACCAAGAAATATTGTGGTATTTGCCAAAGAATGCTCATGGGTACATCAGCCTTCTCATGAATAAGACCGTAAGACTTGGCAATCTGTAAACGCTTCAATTCGACGAAAGCTGCAGAAACCATTGCAAGAATGGACAGGAATAATCCTATACCAATCCTCTGTAGCTCGGAAAAACCCTTCTCCTTTCCAGTGAACTTTCTAGCTATTGGCACAAGAATACGATCATAAAGTGGAACCCAGATGATAACACTGATTACATCAAATGTCGAGAGGGAAGCAGGGGGAATATTGAAAGACCCAATCCGCTTGTCAAGAACCATGCCCTGCTCAACAAACATGGAAGAGTTCTGGGCATACACAGCACTGAATATGATAGTGGTGGTCCAAATGGGGAACATTTTTATAAGAATCTTCAATTCTTCCACCTGAGTGATTGTGCAGAGCCTCCATGGATCTGTAGATTTGCTTTTCACATCAACAGATGAGATGATGGCAGCTCTGTCAAAGAATCTATACAAAAGACAGGTAGAAAAAAATGTTATATAGTTACACAACAACAAAGAAGTCTGTAAATCATGCAGATACAACATACTTGGAAATACAGTTATAAGTTTGTCACGTGCCTGAACATCTAGTTATGTTACATACTTACACTCAATTCATTTACGAGTAAAACATCTGCAAAGAACAGGTAATTAGTGTTGCACTGGATTTATTTCACCCACAAAATCTCGGATCAGTTGTCACTATTAAGAATTCAGTGGCATCCAATTGGATACCCTCCCATAAGCTACTAATATACTACTCATCCTTACCATAAATAAGAGTTCTCTACATCAACGTGTTCCCCAACATGTAATTTTGACCAGTAACTGTACATAGAGGATCAGGCCTTAGTTTACTTCTTGTTCCCTTTCTTTTCTTAGGATGGCTGATCCTTTCAGCCTTGTACAGGTAGGTTTTGTACCTTGTTTTCGTTTCTGTTTTTAATATACTTACCACAGCAGGGGCTTCCCTACTGTAATGCCCTAAAAAAATGTAATTTTGACCACTTATTTCTTTTGTTTGTTTACAAAATGTAAAATACTGTGAAACTACTTTTCAAGAGTATATCACTTTCAAAATCACTATTTACATGCAAAATATCAATGACGAAAGTTTGGATAGTTAGGCTACAATCATCACAAGATTGGCACCCTTTTTCATCGGAGGGAGTACGAGGCTGTCTGGCCCTATACCTAGTTTCAAATTTCATTTTGATCTATTTATTTATGTACCTACCATCCAGTAAAGTCAATTGAAACAGTAAAAGTATGTAGTTCATATAAATATAATCAATATTTTCATTTTCCAAGATATTATAAACACAGAGGCACATGGGCGTTAGAAAAGAAATGGGACTTACTCAAGTTCATTTGTGTGCTCCAGCTTACGACTCCCCTCAACGGCTGAAGTTTGGCCATCAACTTCATATAGAAGAGACATATCATGTGGCAATTGGGCGTGCCTATTACGGAATGCTGCTACAACCACCTGACACATTCTTGTGAGGGGGCTCCCACCTGGTTTCTGAAATCTGTACATATTCGAGGCTGCAAAGAAGCATGCAATGGCTAATGCCATAGATATAGTAGGAATGGCAAACCCTATACCCCAACCAGAGTTATCTTGGATCCACACTATAAAAGTGCCTGAGATGAACGAACCCATATTTATACAGAAGTAGAACCAATTGAAGAAGGAACCTTTTTTCACTCTCTCTGTTGGGTCAGTGTCATCAAATTGATCAGCTCCAAAGGATGAGACACAAGGTTTTATGCCTCCAGTCCCTAGGGCTATCATGTAGAGACCAACGAAAAATATGCCATACTGAAGTAAGCTTGCTTCTGGGCAAACAGTTCCTAAACAAGTAGGTGGCTGCAATGCTGGAACCGATGCTGAAAGCGTTAAAGTAGCCAGGCCCTTCAGTGAAAAAAAGGAAAGAAAACGGTTATACACTTGATTAAAATGTTGTTAAATTCAAGAGTACAGAATTTTTTTCTTTGACAATAAAAATTACGAAAAAGTAAATATGCTATGCTCGGTTTATTTTTGAACATAACAATAGCATTATATTCATTATCTCACATGTTCTTTGATAATGCCAAACAATGAGATTCAAGTTTCAAATGTAAAAGTACTCATTAATTATTCTTAGTATATATATGCAGAGATTGCTATAATATTGTTTTCTGGTTGATGGTGCATAATGTACTGAAGTATGGTTACAGCTTTGGGTGGCAATATCTTTGTACTTACAATAAAATAAACTGATGCAAAAACGGCAATAGTCCAGTACTTTCCCCAGTGAGAATCTGCTAAGATGGCTCCAATTAGAGGAGTGAGATAACATGTTCCTTGCCAAGTGGTAACAGTTCTTGCAGCTTCGAGGTTGCCTAGATGAAGCTTCACTTTCAGATAAGTAACCAGGTTTTTTGCAATTCCATAGTAAGCCAACCTTTCACAAAATTCATCCCCTGTCCAGAAAGGCAAGAAACGGTCAAACAAAACAAAATCCATTTCGGTAGTATCCTACAGAAAAAAAAAGTACCGCATAAAGTTTTATTCCTTTTTACGATGCCCTACAGGCAGCCTACCCCGAACTTGCTTGGGACTGAAAGGCTTTATTGTTGTTGTTGACAATGCTCTACACCAAATTTCATAAAAAACAGTGTCTCTGATAAAAAATTCCTATAAATACACAGAAACATTTTGATATCACTCGTAGAATGTGCTCTGTTGTATTCATGTCAGTTACTTGCATTCTATGCCTCATCTGATCGAGTATTCAAAATTTCAAGAAACTAACATTCTAGAAGGCATGTAAAATGCAAGTGACCGAGAGACCTTTGTTTTATTTCTTACACATATAGGATAAATAAGGTGTTTATTCTGTAGCAGAATGCTTGATTAGCAACATGTGCCTATTTAGTATTTTAGTTTGCGATACTATCTTTGATGTGTCATGCTAGGCAACAGGCCTTCTAAAGCATCTATCACATGGTACATGCCATGACAGCAATAGATAGTTGAATTTCCTCAAAATAAAAGACAATGGATAGTTGAAATCGTTTTAAGCAACCATAGATCAAATGGGACATCAATCTATGAAAATTACCAAGGATGAAAAAGCATGCTCTCCAATTGCCCGTGGTGCGCTTTGATGCTGGACGGTCTTTGATATCAACAGATCCATCACCTGTGTAAATGCCGGCATTCTGCCCAAAAGCAATATCACTTATCTTAAAACACCTCGTGAGATTCCCAAAGAAACATCCATATTCCGATAATAAAGTCAAAAGATGCAGGCAATTCACTGCATCGCTCAAATTGGACAACTTGGAGATGGAGAAGTAGGATCACCGCATCATTTTTCTTAACTTGGCCAAGGAATAGTGGTAGAGCTTGGTGGTTTACAAATGACTACTCAAATTATCCTTCAGTATTGAATTTGGGAACTCAGTCTGGAAGTAGAGGAACGCAAGGGTGTTTGACCATTGAAACAACAGCCTGGATGTCGTTTGATGGCATCAGGGACCTTGCGGCTTTGGCAAGCGACTTGTAGGATGGTGAGGCAATGTGGCGATGATAGGCCTAGTTTCTTTCTTTCTTTTTTTTGCCCTCATGCAACTCAAACTTGGCTTGTTTTTAGCCTCTTCTACAAAATTGATGGCAAAATTTTTGGGAAGTCAAATTTTCGACATCACATGTCTGAAGCCAAAAACAAGGAGACGGGACCCAAAATATATACTAGACAGAACATGTAATCCTATTTCCAGAGACAGAAACTATAGTATTATGAACCGCAGTAGCTTGCATGCTCCGTTTGAGCTTTGACTCGAGGATGGATTGCTGATGCCTCCGTTTTCTTCCAGAAAGAAGAAGAAGAAGAAGAAGAAGAAGAAGAAGAAGGAAGTTGACCAGCAACGGCATGAACCCGAATTGTATCTCATACACTGACCAGGATAAACAGCGCATTGATTTCGCCAGCAGAGAAGGGGGAACTTCACCTGAGGAAGGAGGAGCGGTTCGTGATCCCTTCCCTCTTCTCGCGACAGCAGTCTGCTCCCTTCTGCTGCCTCGTCCATGGAGATAGAGGCTCCGCAACGGGATCCGAATCGCGGAATCAGCAAGTGCAGATCAAGAAGCCGGGCTGCGGCAATGCCATTGCTCCCATTGGAGTGAGTGTTTGACCGGGGTCCGTAGGGGACTTCTATGGATGGAGACAAAAGCCTACTTGATATTTTTGTCAGCTGTTTCGGGCTGTCTACAGGTGTATATTTCTCGCCGATATTTGTTGCTCCTAAACAAATTAATATTCATTTTCTTTTGCCAAGGCTGTATAGCATTTCAAGCACAACACCACTATTTGAAAAATATTGTAAAATAAATAATATTGGTTTATAACCTAGAAAAACGAAGAAACTAAAATAATGTTATAGGTTGACAATCTCATGGCACGTCTCATGAAACTTCACATAGCATTTTTACTGATGTGAAAAAAGAGAGAGGGAGGTAAGAAAAAGAAAGTGGTTGTCATCTGTATCATCAATTCATCATTCCTAGGTGCATAAGCGAAGCTTCGCGGTCTGAACTACCAGCGACAATTTATAAATATGAAACAATTTTCATAACAATATGCATTTTGTAGTTGTCATACAATTTTAAAATTTCCATGATTTAAAAAGATTGCATAATTATTACAAAGTAACTAATAAATCGGTATATGTGATGCGAGCTATGAGACAACATCGTTCTACTTGTCCTAGTGCGGCTGTGTAACTTTAACTTCTAAATTTAGAGGTTGTTCACATCTTTAAGACTGAATTTAGGCATGTAAAATCTTGTCATTTAAAAGTATTAAATAAAGTTTAATTACAAAATTAATTAGAGAACTCATGTGCTAATTTGCGAGATAAATCTAATGAGAGTGATTAAGTTGTGATTAGACGATGATTATTTTAGCAAAACATAGATTAATTAGGTTTATTGGATGCATCTCGTAAATTAGCACCTATATGTCAAAAAAGTTTTGTAATTAGACTTTATTTAATATTTTTAAATAGCAAGATTCTCTTTAATATGATAGGAACTAAACTTTAGGAGGTTGGAAACGAATAGGCCCTTAAAAGTCTGAGATAACTTTAAGAATGTTGTGAAAGTTTGTGATACAACCAGCTCATAAGTTAAAATTTAGAAGTCTGAGATAACTTGTTGTTGTCTTGCAACTTTAAAATGTCTCATCCATAGTTTAAGGGATTACAAAATTATTATCAGATACTGAGAAGATAACCAATCTAGATGGTGTCAGGCGTGAGACGAGGTGATTGGGGTTGCCCTCGTCGTGCCTTTGTACCGCCTGGCGCAGCACACGAAAACAGCCAGGTTGAGCGCGCTGAGCGCCGCGAGGAGCCAGAAGAAGCGGTCGAGGTGGCCCTTGTCGAGATCATCAGGTATCCACGCGGGCTGGCCGCCCCTCGCCGTGAGGCAGGTGACAACGGTGACGACGAGCGAGCTCAGGTAGCTCCCGAGCGCCACCGTGAGCAGCGCCAGCGCCGAGCTCAGGCTCCGCATCGACGCCGGCGCCTCGTTGTAGAAGAACTCCGACTGCCCGACGCACGCGAACACCACGCTCGCGCCGCGGGGCCGAGGAGGCGGTCGTAGAGGGGCACGCAGATGAGGACGCTCACGGCGTCGAACGACGCCAGGGACGCCGGCGGGATGGCCAGCTTGTTGCCGACGTGCCTGTCCATCGTCCGGCCTTGCTCCAGGAACGTCGAGGAGAACTGCGCGAGGACGGCGAAGTACGGGATCCCCGCGGCCCAGATGGGGAGCATCCCGATAATCACCTTCAGCTCCTCGACCTGGGTGACGGTGCAGAGCCTCCATGGATTTGGGCTCGACAGCTCTTCGGGCGATGAGATCACCGCTGCCTTGTCGAGGAACCTGCACAAAATAGCTTATTGTTACAAATCACAGAAAATGATTGTGATTGCGTCAGCACGTGTTCACGACAGATCCTCTGTTCGCTACGTACCTGAGCACTGGAGTATGCTGAAGTATGTTGCCATCCGCCACTGATGCCTTCTCAGGTGACTCGTAGAGAAGACAATCGTCTTGCGGTAACGCTACATTCCATTTCCGAATGGCTGCGACAACGACTTGGAATACTTTTAAAATTGGACTCCCCGTTGGCTTTTGCACTCTGTATGAACCGGAACCCAACAAGAAGCTTGCAACGGCCAATGCAATAAAAAGGGTTGGGATCCAAAGGCCTACGACCCATCCGCAATGATCTTGCACCCACACAACAACGGCGCCCGCCAGAAAGCTACCGATGTAGGTCGCGAAGAAGAACCAGTTGAAAAAGGAATCCTTCTTCAGTCTTTCAGCAGGGATGCTATCATCGAACTGATCGGCGCCGAAATATGAGACACAAGGCTTGATGCCACCAGCTCCTATGGCCATCATGTAGAGGCCAAGGAAGAACACTACAGACTTAGGTAAGCCTTTCTGTAGGCAATCTGGTCCAGCGCAAGCCGAGAATGATGCTGAAATAGACATTGCAGCCATCCCCTTGTATTAAACAAGCACAATCAATTAGCTAGTGGAAAATAGTTTATGTATCCGCAAAAATTTATAAAGATCATCAATTCAATGCTCGAGGAAATTTGTAGAGAGAGAGATCAATAAGATTAATTGCTTCCTAGTTTATAGAGGGTTAATTAGTTGCTTACCACTAGGTAAACTCTGAAGAAAGCCAATGTTGTCAGGTATCTTCCCAAATAGGAATCTGCTATGATGGCTCCAACCAGTGGCGCGATATAGCAAGTCCCCTGCCAGTTCGTATATTTTCTCACTGCGGTAACATTATTTTCATGTAGCACTGTCTTAAGAAAAGTGACCAGGTTGAACTGGATCGCAAAGTATGCTAGCTCCTCAAAGCATTGAGTCACTGCATTATAGACAGGTGGGATCTGTGAACCAAGCTGTAATGGATTTGACCGCATAAGAAATATTCTTGGCAGAAATATCTAAAAAATATCATATGATTTAATAATCTTTTTTTTGAGAACATATGATTTAATAATCTAAGGTTGGATAACATGAAACAAAGTTGTTTCGAAAGACAAATGAAACAAAATTAGCTATCCCTTGCATTTTATGTAATTTGATGAAATCCGGTAAGCAATATATGCCAACCTAAGATGTAAGAGCAAGATCTCCAACTTTCAGTGTGTTGCCTGATTTCCTTGATGTCAATATCCATTCCGCTGCTACCACCTACTGGATTCTGTCACACCACAATATACCTAGAAACCATTAATACTTGTTCAACAGAAGTATTGCAACCAGAACTTGAATAGATAACAGAATTAGTCGCTAGCATAACTTTTTGAGCTTCTGACCATAATTAGGTGAATCAAATGAGCGTACATTCAAAAGATAATGTTAAAACCGCAAGTAAGAAATAGCAGAACAAATTAGGTTGACCTCAGGAAGTGGCTCTTCAAAGTGTGACTTGTCTCTGAGAGCTTCCATCCTGACTTGTTAGTTTTGTTCCAATCTAGCAAGGGACCAAATACAAAGCAATTACGAAAAGGTTAAAAATGATAAGATATCTTTTTGGTTGGGTGTTTGTTCATGTTTTAAGCTCGGTATATAACAAAAAAAAATGGTGCGAGCTGGTGCTACCGTAAATGTTGTTTTGATTGGGCATCTATCTAACTTTCTAAGCTTAACTGCATGGTGTCAACACACATCCCCAAATCTTAGAACTCCATTGGTTGCTCTCACATTGGCAATATAAATGGAAAAATTAAACAATGCATGCATGTACATAACGGAAATTAGTATTATAAATGCAGAACGAAATAAAGTTGAGAGAGCCGGCCAAGTTAGCATAACAATAAAGGGAAAAATGATAATTATGTGGTAGTACGGCCATGTAAAAAGAAGTATAAAAACGCAATTCACATAATATGAGAACATGTAATTAGTCAGTGATAGTAACATGGTAGTCCGCCCATCCAACAAGATGAATAAAATAGAATAAACACGACAACAATCCTTGTAAAATGGACACTATAAAAAAATGCGTAATATAACATAAAATGTGTCCATAATAGCACCTGATATCAATGCTAATGCTTTTGTGCAGCTTGGTACTAGATGAATGGTGTCTCCCCACCGTCCCTTGATATGGCTTCCCTTTTATAGAGGGGTTGAGGTGCATGAAACTACATCTTTATGGTAAATAAGAGATGAATCAAAGGGCGAAGTTGGTTGTTTTGTTCCCATTGGTACATGGGTACCAAGCAAACCTAACTTGGCTAACTTCAAGGAATGGGCATGAAAATCACCATTGGTACATGGGTACCAAGCAAACCTAACTTGGCTAACTCGAATTCCAGGCTAATCCAAATTCTAGACTTCACCACACATTATCTTGACGTATAGAACGAATACCCTATCTTATAATGGAGAAGGAAGAGTAACATACTAAGAATGGGACAAGATACTATGCAGACAATGACATGAAAACCACAAATTGGACATGATCAATCAAAGTTATTTTTTTTTTAAAAAATAAGTATAAGTGTAGATATTACCCGACCGAAGTTATGAATCCTACTCCTAGTGGAACATCGACTCTAAGACACAAGTTGAAAGAAGAGCCGACATCCCAACTCTTCCCACGAACCCTTAATTCCCTCTCTTTCTATTACGCAATGCTTCAATTCTTACTTGAACCTTGGGGCCCTTTTTTTATTGTGTTGTGGTGAAAAAGTGAGGGGCTATTTATAAGGTGGATGTGTCTTAAGAAAATATAGAAACTTCCCTAGAAATAAAAGCATATTCCTTGGATTATTCCACATCATTAGTAGTAGCTAAAGTAAAAAAGCTTCTTGACATTAGCAGTGACGTCATCCTCATTTCAACATGTGGCTGGGATTTTCTGTGCTTCATATCTTTCTCGTCTGGACTTTGATTTAGACAAAATATGTATCTGTTTTTATTGTTTCAGGCTTTTCGTGGGGCTTAGATATGGTAAGTTCAAAGATGTGACTCTCTTTCATCTTCATGGTGGTCTTGTTTTATACCTTCACCAAGATGTACGAACTCTGGCCACCTGTTACATGACCTTGACCTTTCCCTGGGTGAAGGAATGTTGTTGAGCGGATTTGGCCAATCCCTTGATGACAGTTCTTCAATTTGGTCAAGGATTTCCCGTACCGAATGGAGGAAATCCCTCCGTTCAAGCTGGCAACATTGGCCATGGGCCATTTGTATCGCAGATGCGCCATTTCAACATTTGGGTGTCATTTGTTGTTTATACCATGCAAGATGATTGGTGAAAAACAAAACTCATGGAATAAGGGGTTAGTGAGAAATAACACCTAGAGAAGATATTTTTCCAATACCCAGAACATTGAAGAGAAATGCGACTTGAGTTCCATGTGACCTGTGACCTCTTTGGTTGAGTTGTGGCCTCTTTAAAAAAGACGAATGTGTTGGTTGTGTCTATGCATGACTGTGTCTAAAATATTTGACAAAATGGCTTCACATGTGATTTCTTCTTATTTTTAGGAGCAAATATGCAAAGTGAAGTGCGCAGTAGGTGGAAAAAGGTCGACGAAGCTACTATTTTGTGGCTTTCTGGTTCACCTTTTTTTTTGTGCGGCTTACTCCTTTTTTTCTGAAGAGAAACAGTGGAAAAACGCACCGTTTGGTTGAGAATCACGTGATTCCATTGAAAAAAAGAGAGTACCAAATAGGCCCATATTAGGGGCTGGTTAAGCAATAACTATTGTATTCATTGCAGTCTTATTAGTCCATAAATAGCTAATTTGTTAGTGTTTTATTAGCATAAACAACTAATTTATTGAGTGTACCATCAAGTAATTTAATGATAGTTGAGAAGTCAGGACCCCTTGTAGTCTCAAAGAAGCTCCATCATCAGGAGCTTAACATGGTTTTTAATGAATTTCACGGTGGGTCTGGCCTGCCATTTACTGGGCCATTTCGGGCGCTCGACTGGTAGCCGTGTTCCACGAGCCTCCTCCTTTGCCAGGCCGCCTCCGTGGCCTCGTGCATCAAAAATTTCACGGCCTTCCCTCAAAAAAAAAAAAAATTCACGGCCGATCGAAGCATGAATTCCCCCGACGCGCCTCCGTGGCCTCGTGCATCAAACGTGCGAGCCCATTCCAGACGCTCTCGGCTTCGTTACTGCATTCAGGATTCAGGAAAGAGAGAAAAGAAGGATGGCGAGGTCGACGATGAGGGCTTGGTTGCGGCATGCCGGCTTCGATCGCTGGCATTGACTCGAAGGCGGAGTCCAAGGAGGTTGACGACGTGCACAGGTAGGAGGGATGGGGGTCCAAGGCCGCGACTGTTGGGCGAGGTTGGGCCACCGCGGTGGAGGACAGGAGGAGCGGGGCCATGCAGAGACGCAAATGTAGATGGCAATACCTGAGGCGGACTTCGGAATTTATTTTATTATTAATCGAATTTTTTATTATATTTTTATTAATAACCGCCCTTTTTCGAAATTTGCAGAACTAGTCGCCTAGTCGCCCGACAAAGGGGCGATTAGGCCTTGTCGCCCGATCAATAGGCGATTTATGCTCTAATCGCCCTTTAAAAGGGCG
>LAPY01000402.1:24164-36341 GCA_000970635.1 Eragrostis tef | reverse complement strand
GCGGTTATTAATAAAAATATAATAAAAAATTCGATTAATAATAAAAAAACTCGCGGACTCCGTACTGCTCCGCTTCCCAGAGGCCCCTATTGCTGTCGTGGCCACATCCACAGCTCCAGCACGGCCGGGGCTTTGTTGCTCGTGCACGCGCTGGTGCAGCACGTCCGCAGCGAAGCGTCGCCGAGCGAGCGGCACACCGGCCACAAGACTGATGGCGAAGCGGTTGTTGTTGCAGTATGGAGAGAGAGACAGAGCAGAATGAGATGAGGGAGGAGGAGGCGGCTTCTTGTGCTTCTGATGTGTGAGAGACGAACGACGACGTGAGTCATGGCTTCAGGGGCTCACGGCCACGTGCCTTGTGCTGCTGCCCATCTGGCAGAGCAAGAGAACAGAGAAGGGGAGAAGCTAGGCTAGCTAGCTAGTCGCAAGCGGAGCGACATGCATTTGCACCCACTTTAAATTCCGGAGCCCTGCTTTCAGACTCTCTCTAAGGCCATTACGGTAGAGCACCTGCCGTTCATGTTTGAGCTGTTGAAGTAGCCGGATATAGATATACACCAACTAACAAAACCATCTAAAATATTTTTCTGCATAGAAAACAACCCTGTCGCGGCGGAGCAACATTCCAGCCTCTGTATCGATCGATACATGAACATCACCATGAATAAACTCCAACCATACTTTGGACAAAAAGAACGTAGTATATAGTGTTTATAGATCTATGCAGAGGCGCGAGTGGCTGATAATCCACCTCCATTCTTGCAAGCTATTTGCTGTAAACAGGCACGCAATGAAACAATCAACGGACTAGCATTACTATGAGCTGATAAAACTGGGGTTATCACAATATTCAACGTAGTATAGAGGGTGGTTCAGTCAATTTCATTGGCTCCATGGTCCATGTGCGGAATTCTAAATAATACCATTTCCTAAAGTATAAAATAGGCACTGGTAATCTGTATCAACTTTTATGGAGAATGAAATGGTGGACAAAACGTACAGGAGGTTGATAGTATAAAGTGTCTGTTTCGACATAAGCAGAGTATCCATATACATTTCTGTACAAACCAACTGAAGTAGCAAACAAGTAATCCAGAACTTTAAGCTGTAGAAGCTCTCTTGTACCTGTATTGTTGTGCATAATATATGAACGCAAGAAGATTCAGAAAGCTGAGGCCAGCTATGAGCCAGAAAAAGCGATCAAGATGGCCTTCATTTAAGTTATCAGGGATCCACCCTGATTTTCCATTTTGAGTCGTCAAAAATGACACCAGAGTCAGTATGAATGAACTAAGATAGCTCCCAAGTGACACAGTAACAAGTGCAAAAGCTGAGCATAGGCTTCTCATTGCGTCTGGAGATTGATTGTAGAAGAACTCAGCTTGACCAATGGATGTGAACACCTCTGCCACACCAATCAGTAGGTACTGAGGTGCTTGCCAAAGAATGCTCATAGGAATAGGTACCTTCTGATGGATCAAATCCTCTTCCCTTGCAATCTGCAGACGCTTAATCTCGACTAAAGCTGCAACTGCCATTGCAATCGTAGACACAAATAGACCAACTCCCATCCGTTGAAGCTCTGAGAAACCCCTCTCCTTTCCAGTGAACCTACTAGCTATGGGCACAACTAGCCTCTCATAAATTGGAACCCAAACAACAATACTAATGACATCCAAGGATGATAGAGTGGCTGGCGGGATCTTAAAAGACCCAATTTGGTTATTGAGGGCCATCCCTTGTTCTATGAACATCGATGAATTTTGAGCACCAACCGTGAAAAATATAATGCCTGTTGCCCAGATTGGAAACATCCTCATTAATATTTTAAGCTCTTCAATCTGTGTGACTGTGCAAAGTCTCCATGGATTATGAGAACCATATTCATTCCACAAAATGACAGCCGCTTTGTCAAGGAAACTGTTGAGGAAAGAAAATTTGTCGAGTGAGGCCAGTATACAACCTTTTGCAAATGTACACATTTGTGTAAGGTTACCTGACATTGTTCTGAAAAAGGTTGCTGTGTCCAGGAAGTTCCAAGACACAAGCTTAGAATCATGGCAGTGTTAGAACATAAGTGTAGCATACATGAAGCCCATATGGACACCTTTATGTTCTAATATATATTTTTATATTTGTTAACTACAAGATCTTCCACACTCCACAACATTAATATAACTACCAATTCTGATTGATTTCCTTCAACAAAAGGAACATACAATGTGTTACCGTCAGAACAAATGATAGTCAATTGTATCTAAGAAAAAGTACCTGAACTCACTAGTGTGCTCCAGCTTACGACTTCCCTCAATAGCTGAAGTCTTACCATCAATCTCATAGAGAAGAGAACTATCAACTGGCAAATCAGATTTTCTCTTGCGTGTGGCTGCCACAAGTACCTGGCATGCTCTGGTAAGTGGGCTTCCTCCAGGTATCTGAAATCTATACATCTCTGAACCTATAAAAAAGCTTCCAATAGCTAGGGCAATGAAAAGAGAAGGGATTCCAAATCCAATGCCATATCCATAATTCTCTTGTACCCAAATAAGAACAGTACCAGAAATCAATGAACCAATATTTATTGAGAAATAAAACCAATTGAAGAAAGCACCTTTCTTTATTTTCTCAACTAGATCAGTATCATCAAATTGGTCCGCACCAAAAGATGAAACGCATGGCTTGATACCTCCAGCCCCCAAAGCAATCATGTAGAGTCCAACAAAGTATATAAGATACTGAGGTAAGGCTGGCTCTGGACAAATAGACCCAATACATTGAGGGGGCTTGAAATAAGGAACTGATGATGAAAATGTCAGTGCTGCCATCCCCTTCATTGAGAACACATACATAACTCATCAGCACAAGCAATCAGCAAGAACCAGTGCATACGTAGGACATAGGTACACTCTAGGTCAAGATAAGTAGATTTGTAAATAATTTATCAGTTATTATATAAGTTTCCTATGATATATGATGTTAGTAAATATGTGGATTCTCATAATGCCACTTATGGGGTAAATTATATATGTGAACATTTACTTTGAATATCCTCATGTATCAGTAAATATTTGATATGGAAAACTACAAATGCACAACTACTGAGTAGAAAAAATTGACTGATAAAAACTATCCTGCATGAGGTTCATGTAGTGAATGTACGATTGTGACTTACAAGAAAATAAATAGTGGAGAAAACAGCAATCGTACGATATTTTCCCCAGTAAGAATCAGCCAATGTTGCTCCAATAAGTGGTGTGAGATAACAAGTTCCTTGCCAGGTTGTAAAGTTCCTCGCTGCAGAGACATTTCCTTCGTGCAGTCTTGTTGAAAGGTAAGTGACCAAACTTTTTGAGATACCATAATAAGCCAAACGCTCACATACTTCAGTTCCTACAATTAACAAAAGTGCAATTTGGAATTGAGGATGACATGAGATCAAAATATGAAAAGTCATGTGTTCAGCCCACAAGATGCCAAACAGACTTTAAGTTGAGGACGATTTCCACTTGATCAATCACCAATATTGTCCAAACTAATAAGTCAATGGAGATATGATTTCAATTCAAGATTATATGATCATCTGATAGTCATTTTTAAGAAAACAAATAGGCATGGTCATGTTGTTCAACATAAAGCTCTATCGAATTCTTACCAAGAATCAATGAGCACGCTCTCCAGTTCCCTGTGTTACGCTTCAAAATAGGATAACCTCTGAAGTCAACTGACCCATCGCCTGTGTACTCATCAAGATCCTGGGCATAAAAATGAATTTTTTTAGTGATTGGTCAGCGAACCATGTCATAGGTTTTTGCTTCACATAATATCTTCAAAATCATAGGGGAAACAAAGGAATCGAGAAAAACAAAGCTGTTGAATGAGACAAAAAAGAATACAAATCAGCAGGTATGTAGAGACAAATAATCCACATTCTATAGTAGACTACATGGGCGGAGAAAAAAAAGGATCTTTTCCATACAGCAGATTGTGAGTTGGACCTGATGTTTCGCAGGATCAGCACAAGAATACAAGTTGCTGCCATGCTAGATGTCCATGAATCGTCACAAGTAGTTCAGAAATTGTTGTTACCACAATGTATCGGCATATTCATTGATTATTTGTTGATGCATAGTTCTAGCACTATTTGCTTTAGTAGAATTTCTTCAAGCAAAAAATGAAGATCTAAGCTTTTCAATATGGTAAGATTTCCTCTAAGATCATGGGTGTAAGCTTTGTAGGTCAAAGCATTGTTGCTTCAGACAAAATGAACACATATGTTAAACCCAAGATCACTTTATAACTTTGCAACAATCAGAAAATTTAGGGCTACATTAAGGTAAAACATACTGACATGGGCAGGAAAGTGGGTTATGGGCCTACCTGGAATGTTTAAGCTACTGCTATCTTTCAACCTCATTACTTATCAAAATTGATTTGCCTGTTACTAATTTGTTTAAGAATCAACGGAGGGGTCTTAAGTTCTGTTTTTCAGAGTTCCAACAGCAGCTCTATATTGATATTGATATTTTTAGGGGAAAATTTCCATCTCTTGTCCCTCGTCTTTGCATTTTCACCGTCAATTCTTATTTGGTCCAATTTGCATCCCTCATCTTCCAATATCAGCAGTGGGTTGATTGGAAAAGTAAGTAACCTGAATAGAACAGAATAGACCAGTCCACCCCAGCTCTGTCAATAAAATCTTCAAAAGGTTATCCGGTACCAGTCCAATTAATCATCAGGCCTCTGAGCAAAGAAACATCAGTTTATCTTGTACTGACAAGTAAGCCAAATTTCAGCATATTATTTGACTCCACAAGTTACTTTCACAAGTCAACGGATCGACAGTCCTATGAACCATTGCGTGTTGCAACATACTACGTTCAATCCATGATTCCAATCTAGCATGCATAAGAATTCAATACTCTACCGCTCTGAACTTGCCTCTTCCCGCGGCACCTTCGTACCATACCGTTTTATATTTTGCAACCCAAAAAATCAAGAGGTACTCGGCAATCGAGTCAAGTCTACGCAATCAAAAGACTCCCATGAACTGGGAAATCGAAGGTTCACATCCTCCCTTCATTTCTTCGAGATCGTGGCCAATTTAAGCATTTTGAATAATCGGAAATTAACCAAACGAAGAAACTAAAGAGCATTAGACAAGGAACCCTACGGGTTCTTTGTGGAAGCAAACAGGCAATTAAAAAAATCCATAGGAAAATGGAGTACCTCCGACTCCGTCGCGCGCACCAGTAGGCTCCGCCGCTGCTCCTCCTCCAGCGACAACTCCATGATTGCAGCTTCTGAAGCCTTATTCCTCAATCAGGAAGAAGGCTTGGAGGTTGGAAGGTTGCTCGAGGAATTGCTTCTTCGCAACGGCGGCGACTGCGACTTAACTTGGACAGAGGGAGTAAAATAGCCCGACGAAGCAACGAGCTTATCCTGACATCAGTTCTAAAAAGACTTCGCTGCCGTTTAGCTCTCGGCTCTCCCAGACTCCATTTTTATGGGGAACTAAACGACCGATCAACTTGCAGAAATGGAGTCCATGTTGGCGACCTTACACTCAGGTCCTTATGAAAGTATGTAATTAAAAAAGTGATTTCTTGACCCCTTTAGATTTTTTAGAGAACATAGGACCCCTTTAGTTTACTGTGAAACTTTGTAAGATTACTGTAACATTTGTGGATTTTAAAGGGTGACTAGTGTTAGGTTTTCAAGGCCCATGGGTACTGTTATATACTCCCTCGAATTTACACTAGCTACAAGTCAAAAAATTATGTTCTAACGTCATCAGGTAAGGAAGGACGGAGTAGTATTAAGTCTGGCTTGTCGCAGTTATCGTAATATGATTTGGATTCTAGCTTTTCAAAATCTTAAAGTAACCATTAGAGATTCCTAGCCGAATATGAAAGTAGCAACGCATATTTTAACTTTTTTTATTCACTACTCTCTCTTCATAGTTTACATCAGACTATTTGTACCAGAATAACACGATACCATGACTTTTGAGTTGTGTGGATGACAAGTCTGTATCAAAGTTGTAGTTTTGCGTTACAATAGTTTTTCTTGAAATTGATCCTACAAGTTGTAGTTTTGTGTTACAATAGCTTTTTCTTAAATTGATCCTACAATTTGCAGTTTTGTGTTATTTTGGTGCTAATAGTCGTATTTTTCTGCAATTTAACATAAATATATAAGTTCTCAGATTTATTCATGCGCAAATGAGCACAATTTCATACATGCTCATAAATTTGTTGGTCTCTGAAGTACGCGCTCTTTTCGTCTGCTACACAATTGTCGTAACAGACTAGTAAACATGAATGTCTCCCGTTCTATAATTCTGGAAAGTTATCAGTTCCTCCAATGAAATTCCCGTGCTACGTGGCTACTCGGGATGACTCCGTTGTGTGGAGACGGGCTCAAAAAATTGGTAAGAGAAAACGACTGCATCCTTACTGCCAAGAGGCGTCGAAGCACCTTGAAGAGGAGGCACGGCGATTTCTTTTTCTGTGTCATAGTATGTTTTTATTCAGCTTAACTGGGAGTAGGACAGCTGCTTATGCGGATAAGCAATTACTCCGTATTTTTTTGTGCCACATGTTTTGTGATAACAGTATGTGCTGCTATTTTCACAATACATCTTCGGATACTATTTGCCATTGAACTCCGTGCATACTAGGAATTCTGGTGTGCATAAATTTGTGTCTTGGAATCACAATAAAACCTGAGAATATTTCATTTTTCTACTCAAAGTTAGCAAATTCAACTATGAAATTTGGCACAGGCACTGGGATCCTCTGACTCAATCTGCAGTCAGATGTACGCTTAAGGACCCAAGCATGATTTACCATTGAACTTTTGTTTCGAAAGCAAATTTAGAAGTGAACATCGATATAATCTCCATGCAATTGGAGTTTCAGAGAAGAAGAAAAAACGAATAGAACAAGACGGGACAACAATGTTCACGCCTCATTGTCATTAGTACATCAGTAATCAACTCTAGTTTCCATTCTTACCCAACTGTACTGATTCAGTGAGGGCAACACCGAGAAATTTAGAATAAGTAGTTCCCTTTCTCCAAACAGAATATTGTTTAATCTGAACACCATATTATTCACAAAAGGACAACTTATTCTCACATCAATTTCTCGCAAAGAGGAAATGAAACTAACCTTGAGTATCTTGAAATCATTACCCCTACAATGCCAATGAGAGTAAATCAAACCGTCCATAAAGGATAATGTTGATTTCAGCACAGGTCACGAAGCTTTTTTAGACTTGTACCGCGCTGAGCAGAATGCAAAGGCTAGCAGATTCAAGAAACATAATCCAGCCATCATCCAGAAAAATCGATCCAAATGCCCTTCGTTCAAGTTATCAGGTATCCAACCTGGATTGCCTCCTCCGGCTGTGAACACAGGAACGAGGGAAACAATGAATGAGCTAAGGTATCCCCCAGCAGATAGGTTGGCTTGTGAGAAGGCCACGCCTAAACTTCTCATGGCGTCTGGTGATTCCTCGTAGAAAAACTCATTCAACCCAATTAGTGCAAAAACCTCGCTGGCACCTGCCAGAAAGTACTGGGGTCCTTGCCACAGGATGCTCATTGGAACAGCAACATCCTTATGCACCAAGCCTTTGGCCTGTGCAATCTGCAAACGATTGCTCTCCACCAATGCTGCTGACACCATTGAGAGTGAGGAGAAAAATAAACCGATCCCCATCCGTTGCAGTGGGGTAATGCCGTTTTCCATGCCAGTGAATTTTCTGAGTATGGGAACAAGAATTCTCTCGTAGATTGGAACTAGTGCAAGGACAGTAATAACATCTATTGACTGGAAAGATGCTGGAGGTATTTCAAAAGACCCAATGTTTTTGTCCATTACCATCCCCTGTTCTATGAATGTTGAGAACATCTGTGTCAGAACTGTAGCTAATAAAACCATTGTTGCCCAAATGGGAAGCATCCTGATTAAAATCTTCAATTCCTCCACCTGGGTGACAGTACAAATTCTCCATGTATTAAGCAGGTCGGCAGATTCACAATTGGAGGATCTCATAATTGCAGCTTTATCAAAGAACCTAAAAGAGAACAAACAATATCACTACCTTGCTGATTGAAGAAATACATGTCATACAATGTGCACCTTTTGACTTCTTTTTGAAATTGAATGAGTTTTGCATTGTATTTACAAAATGAAACTGCGTGAGGAAGGCATGTTAACTTGTGCTAATCACCGGTTGAACAATAATATGACAGGCAATATTCTTGGGAAAGGCTAGAAATAATACAACTAGTAAGGTGATGCCCTTGGTAAATTTAACTTATGTACAATGTGTCAATTGCAATTTATGATTGCACCTTACGAATTTCTGCATAATCATGAGCAAAAATTCAAGGTTCACACATTCAGATCAAATAAAAGAAGACTTCAAGTTTAGGATAATGCAAGCTACTCCCTCTGGTTTTTAGTCGATGACATTAGGATAACAATCTTAGTTCATTTTGGATCTTAAAAGGTTGTCCTAAAGTCATTCATTACAAACCGGACGGAGTATGTTCAGAGACAAACAGTTACGAAATAGTTTTAGCAGAAAAGGTTCTTTCCTGCTATAGTGCAACTTTCAGGTGTCACAGTGAAATGATTCATTTACAGATTTCAACTGTTGACCTAACAAAGTAGAAATAAAAGTCTATCAAAACAAAAACAGCTGAAACTCATAATCCATACAGTAGAACAATTAAAAAAGAGATTGTGTGCCCTCAAGAATACACGTGATGCAAAATGTATAGTGTATGCAGTGTGGGAAACTAAAGAGATAAACACATCTGAATAAAATCCCAGCATTCTGAAGAATACAGTATCTACTATTACCAAAAAAAATAAAAAAAAAATCATCCAGTGTGCAAGAAAGTCATTCCTTTGTAGGGCTTCATATATAATTTAAAATACGGAGCAATATTTTACATTAATATCCATCGGTCTTTGCACGTGAAATGATAAATTAAACTTATAGCTACAAACCTATAGAAATGCATTAATATAAGGCAAAGCTATAAGTATCAGAATATTACTCAAATCCAGTTGTATGCTCCAATTTCCGGCTTCCTTCAATTGCTGAAACTTGCCCTGGAATCTCATAAAGAAGTGAAGAATCATGTGGCAAGTGTGTATTAAAGTTGCGAGTAGCAGCAACAAAAACTTGGCACACTCTCGCAATAGGGCTTCCTCCAGGTTTCTGAAATCTGTAGACACTAGAGCCCAAGAGAAAACTAACCAGACCTAAAGCAACAAATAATGTGGAAATGACAAAACCCCAGAGCCAACCTTTATGATCTTGAATCCACACTAAAATAGTCCCTGAGATCAATGCGCCTGCATTCACTGTGAAATGATGCCAATTGAAGAAAGAACTCTTTTTGGTCTTCTCCTCTCCATCAGTGTCATCAAATTGATCAGCGCCAAAGGATGTAACACAAGGGTTCTGCAAGCCATACCCTATACCAACCATATACAAGCCAACAAAGAATATGATATGCTGAAACGAGCCTGTATCTGTCCAAGCAGGCAAAAGATTGGGGGTGGTAGTGATCAACTGAAGTGTTACTGACAGAACCAGGATCATCTTTCCCTAAATTAACAGGATAGGAAAAAGGTAAATACATGGTAAGAAATATGAGCTCAAGTATCTAACATCACAAAACAGGTAAGCTTGACTGAATTGTACTTCCCATCCATCAAACCCACTAGGTTATGCAATCAAAATAAATTTTCTAATAGAATCTATACAGTCCATGTATATTGATGGTCCCCTCATAGAAGTTTTGCTCCCGAATTATATATCCTTGGTGAAGATTGTGAACTTGCAATGTCACATAACAATGCTATGGTTCAATGCTGGCACTTACAGTAATGAGGATTGTGAAGGATATCAGAGCTGTCCAGTACTTTCCCAGGTAAGAATCAGCTATGAAGGCTCCGACCAAGGGTGTGAGATAGCTAGTTCCTTGCCAAGTTGAAACATTTCTAGCAGCAGCCACATTGGTTTCGTGCAGGACTTTTGTGAGATAACTGACCAGATTTTTTTCAATAGAAGAGTAGGCCAGGTACGAGCAGAATGAACAAACTGCAGCAGGATGTATTATTCATGGTGTAACGTTATATTGAATAAAGAACACATACACAAAGTGCTATAGAAGATTCAACAAATTTAAACATCGCATGTTCTACTATGCCTTCCAAACCAAATGTTGGTTATACAGTAGCTCTTTCTTCAGTATTACCTAGAGCAAAGGAGCAAGCCTTCCATCTACCTGTATGCTTTTTGGAAGCTGGATGCCCCCTGATGCAAATAGATCCATCATCGGTGTATTCTGTGGCATTCTGCGTTTCACAGTTATAAAATCAAAACGATAGTCTTAACACAATAACAAAGAAGCATAGAATCAATACATGTGCAGAAAGGAATCGCTGTTCTCTCTTGTCAACCATGAAAAAATTCAGAGAGATGGAGAGAGGACGGAGGAAGGGAGGGAGGGAACCTCTTGCAAGAGTTTTCGTTCAGTAAAGGACTCCTGTAGATGTGATCTGTGGAGTCCATGTCTTCTTTCTTTCATACAAGTAGAAGAGACGAGGTTTGTATCCTGAGAAAGGAGGGGACTGAACATAAAAAGAATTCAAGAACACAGCATACTTAGACGTCTAATCAAGTACAGACCCAAACAAAAAGAAAATACCCTATAATTGATCTTCTAAACGTCCCCAACCAAGGGGATGACAGAATATACCCGCAAAAAAATAGGCTCCAACGCCATGTGACTAGTTTGAAATGCTCATTGCAGCCTTATATAATCTTAACTCACTGGGCAATTATTAACTATTACGTCACTTCAGATTTGGGATAAGACAGACATGTTATAGGTGATAAGGTGAAAATGAACACACTTAGAAATGCTCATCACTCTGTTACAGGCCACATCTGTGATTCAATCATACAGTACAATATTTTATTGCATTGAGCAAACGAACGTGATGCACACTTAGGCTTAAAGTGTGACTCAACCAAAAGTTTAAGATGCGAGTATCATGGTGGTTAAGTGCCATATCTCCTAAAAAATTGTATATCAGACCATATAGTGCGCACACTGAAATCCAGGAGTCATTTTTATGCAGGTTGCTATGTGAAAGAACAAATTAACATGACGTAATAAAGTCCACTAGTATGTTAGGGACTCTCTGTGTTTTCTTTTGCCATTTGAAGCGTTTGAAACGAGCATCAGGAATGACATAATAAAGTCAGCTCGGATTGTCGTCCGCCTAGTGTTGGTCACCAGAAAGTGTTGGCATTTCAACTAGAGATAATGAAACACTAACGGTTCCTCAAAAAAAAAAGAAATGAAACGGCCCCTATCATGGTAGGTCTCAAAGGGATAGACAGAATCACAGAAATATTGCACGACATCAACCGCACACCTATCTATTCCGCAATCCTGATTCACATCATGCAAAGATATCTACCACTAAACAAAGATGTAAACGGGCGGCGAGTTGCTTGCCTACACGTTTCCACGGCGAGGCCAGGTTTCCAGCGCGCCACCGCATTGGCTGCGACCATCTTCTGCAGGATATGCCGGAGCCTGCCCCGCATGAGTTCAACGGGCATGGCCGCAGAAATCAGAGCCCGGAAGGAACAGCCAAAGATGTGGACGCCGTCCTCGCCAATCTATGACCCATCGTCGCCAAGGGTGCCAGGTCCCTCGGACCTCTGCATCCTTGCGGATCATCAGCAATCTATGCGCTTGCAGTGGTGGGGACTGAGGCCGTGTCGCCGTGGCGGTGGTGGCGGGGAAGCGACGGGTGTGGCCGGAGGGGGGCCGGCCGATGAGTAGTCTGGTGGAAGACGGAAAGGAAGGTGGTCTTGGATCGCTTGGGCTCCATCTCCAGTTAGACCAGGCTTTTCAGCCCAAATGCTGCGAATGGAAACAGGCTCACAGCCCGTGGACGAAGACG
Source organism: Eragrostis tef (assembly GCA_000970635.1). NCBI lineage: Eukaryota > Viridiplantae > Streptophyta > Magnoliopsida > Poales > Poaceae > Eragrostis > Eragrostis tef. Next base: position 24,330 of record LAPY01000402.1, on the reverse strand, counting down.
AATCCCTCGCACGAGCTTAAGCGCAAGCCCAAATACTGCGAATGGAAACGCGGCTAGGCCTGTACTACAACGCTCACAGGCTTAGGACGGCCCACGGCCGAATCTTCCCCGTGCGTGTCCGTCCGTCGGCGCTTTCCGTCGCTGGACGGACGCGGCAGATCTTCTC
>LAPY01000401.1:156570-177358 GCA_000970635.1 Eragrostis tef | reverse complement strand
CGCCCGGGCCACGTGCTCCGCGGCCGGCTCCGCCGCGCGCGGTAGGCCGCGTCAGGAGCCAGTGCCCAGCGAGCCCATCTTGCGATTCAGCAAACGCTTGACCTGCCGTTACCCTGTCGCTGCTCGCTGGCGCGCGGCCGCGTCCACGTGCCCGGGCCGAGCGGGCAGCGTCCATCGCGCCGTCCGGGGAAGGATGGATGGCATGGCGCGGCACCGGGGTCCGTGTGTGTCATGCGTGTGACGTGGGCGTGTGCTTTGACCGTTTGTCCGGCGCTGCTGTGCTGCGCCTCCTCCTCGGGCCGGGACGGACGGGGCTGCTTCTGCTTGCTTGCTTGACCGGGTTCGGCGCGCGCGCCGGGCGGGGGCACCGCACGTGAGCGGCATCAAGATCTTCTTGCCCGCCGATCACGGGAGCTTATTAATTGCTGGTGGGAGGGAAGGGACGGACGGGCTCGTGATGAGAACAGGGTTAAAACTCGTTTTGCGAGTAAAACTTGGCAATTAGCAGTGGCTGTAGTGGAGCGGATTGACATGTTTGCTGCAGCCTTGCATGCTCCTAGTACAAGTATCGTGAACACGATTCTTTGGACAAAACTTCCAAAGAACTTGGGTAGCTGCTCGCGCGAAAAAATTAGGTTGTCTCCAAGCCGAGTAGTCCGTTAGGTTGTCCATGGTTGTAATCTCGCGATCATCAATCAATTCGTCGTTGTGTTGAGTGGGTCGTGTAACCTATGCGTTGTAAAACTTTGCCACTTTGGCATTCTCTTCTTAATACAAAGATGCGCAACCTTTCTGCGTATTCGAGAAAGAAAGAAAAAACTACACGTCGTGGTTTTTTACCTAGTGAAGGCAAGGGCCTGTTTCGAGTTTGGAAAAATTGCATGCAGGACTTGTATAGTACAGGAAATATCTCCTCCCAGACATCGAAGAATTTACACCTTGTAATGGGCCAAATCCACAAGGCATTGTCTGCCACCGATCTGGGTTTTTAGCCCACGATTGTGAAGCCCAGTCAGACAGAAGTATATATTAGTGGTGTGCGGCCCAACGTAGGCCGGATGCAGTCAGTCATGCAGTGGCCCATTTCGCCATTTCTACGTCCGCTGTTAGTGACTGGCAACCTCCAGGAACGTGCGCACGGGCACGGCGGCCGCGATGCACAAGACAAGACGTTGCCTAGCACGTCTGGTGAAAGGCGGCGCACCAGGATGCTAACATCACGCGCGCCGCGCTGCGCGGTAGGACCTGGAAGCGAGCCCGAGTCGCATTCGCGCGGTGCGCTTCGACCTCGTGCGGCCGCGCGTGCTTGGCCTGCCTGCCCAAACTTCAAACCGCTCCGTCCGGCACGGTGCGCGAGCGTATCGCTTCTCCACTGCCATACGATCGAGATCTCGGTTCTGCAAAGCTGCGCGAGACCCAGCTGCCAGAGTACTGGTTTTTGCTGCGGCAGTGGCAGCATGCTTTCCAACTTTCTACTTTTGGACTCAAAAACGATGCTTGCTGTTCTGGTTCTTTGATTTTGATTTTTAGAATCTCTTTTGCTTCTCGTTCTGGCTCTGGACAGTGTCACCTTGATCCTAATATTTTCGTCGTTTTAAAAGCGTTATACTTAACGAAATTCTTCGTTCTTAAATGCCACGGAGACGGTGCTCTATGGCTCGAGGAGGACGCGGGTTGCCAAAGATGGCCGCGAGCGACGGCACCGCGCCAACCGGCCGCGGTGGTGCCTTCGTGCGCGCGCGCCCTTGCGTTGCGCCGGTGATGCCTGGCGAGTGCATTGAACGATGGTGCAAGTGTTAGTTCCTCGCGCAGGGGATCCCGATGGAGGACTCTGCAAGCGGCAGGCACGCCCAGCCAGGACTGCGCTGCTGTACTTTCTGCTTTCCGGGCAGAGAAGACAGAGAACCCCTGGTTGGACCAACAAGTGATTGGCTGGGTAATCAGTGCCGCCGTGTGGGGTAAGGCTTCTGTACTTGCTGCTACTCCTGCGCGGATGAGAAGAGAACGCGTGGGTCGGGCTTTCCACGGCCGCGACGGTACCCGTGCATGGCAGTTTCACCACCACCGGGACGGCGAGACTGATGCACACGGGACGGCGAGACTGATGCACCACGGCGCAAAGAGCCAACCCGCTTGTGATCACCTGACCCCGTTCGCCGCTACGGAGTACAGCACATCCTGGCACGCATGGACGATCGACCTTGAACGGTGAATTTCATTCTCTTCTTCAAAATTCAAACCTGGATAGGCAACCTACCAGTGGATGGATGCATTCCTTCAAAACTCTGCATGCATACCCAGGCTCTTTCTGCTTTCCGCTTTCCGGACACTCCGCGTCCAAAACTCAAAGCTCGCCACCTGCCATAAGTACCCACCAGTGCCCGGTTCCTCTCCACCAGCCAGCCACCTCTCAAGTCTCAACTCGCAAACGAAGAGGGTTGAGAGTTCAGAGACTTCAGCGAGAGAGCGAGCCGTGAGAGCCGAGATGGCCGATGCCACTGCCGGTGCTGCCGCTGCTGCGGACTCGACGAGGGCGGCGGAGGTGGAGCGTCTGCTCACCTCCGTCAGGAACTACTCCCTGTTCCTCTACGTGGGGACGATGGTCGCCGGCCTCGCTCCGAGGGTGGCCCTGAAGCACGCGCCGCGTCGTACGTCGCCGGCGGCTACAACGTCTCCGTCACCGCCGCCGTGTTCGCCGCGGCCACGGTGCTCCTGCAGGGCCGCCTCGCCCGCGTGCTGGAGAGGAGGCCCTCGCCGCCGTCCCCGTCGCCGCGCCTCACGCCGCTCGCCGCGTGGCCGCTCGCCGTGTGCACCTGGGGTTTCATCTCCATGTGCTTCGTCGGGCTCCTCCAGCTCGGCGAGGAGGTCGGGCTGGTCGGCTACGGCGACTGGGCGGTGGCCGGCGTCGCGTCCGCGGCCAACCTCGCCATGGCCGTGCGCACCGTCGCGGTGAGTCTCGTCACTCGTCAACCTGTCCCTCCCTTGTCATCCCTCTTCTCTGCTTGAACACGTACCCGATCGGTTCGATCAAGTTTCTTTGCGTGCCGCTTACACATCTCGTGCTGTTCTGTTCTGTTCTGCAGCGCCACCTGGCGTGAGGGAGGGAGGGCATGCAACCTTCGCGACTTCGCGTCTGCCGGTTTGGAGTTTGGAGGCGCAGTTCGGCCGGAGCACCGTCTGTTTGTTGTCCTTGTTTGCTCGATATCCTCGTGCTAAATTAAACTACTACTCAGCTCTAATCGTCGATCGCTGTAGTGTGTTGTGTGATGTGTCGTCTGGTGTTTATTTACTGTATAATGTTTGTTGGATCGTGGTCTGGCTGTGGCAGAATTTGTTCGTGCTAAATTTGCGACTAGCTCTAATCGTCGATCGCTGTAGTGTGTTGTGTGATGTGTCGTCTGGTGTTTATTTACTGTATAATGTTTGTTGGATCGTGGTCTGGCTGTGGCAGAATTTGTTCGTGCTAAATTTGCGACTAGCTCTAATCGTCGATCGCTGTAGTGTGTTGTGTGATGTGTCGTCTGGTGTTTATTTACTGTATAATGTTTGTTGGATCGTGGTCTGGCTGTGGCAGAATTTGTTCGTGCTAAATTTGCGACTAGCTCTAATCGTCGATCGCTGTAGTGTGTTGTGTGATGTGTCGTCTGGTGTTTATTTACTGTATAATGTTTGTTGGATCGTGGTCTGGCTGTGGCAGAATTTGTTGTGGAACCTGTGTTGTTTCCTTCGCTAAAAAATGAATCTGACAGATTCAGTCTGTGTTGTTTGATTTGCGCAATTCGCAGCGTTATGTTAGCCGGGCCTCAAGAAACGAACATTGTTCTGTGGGTCAAGTGGTCACTTGGGTCTATTTGCAGGCCCAAGAATCACTGAGCACCACCCATTCTGGGCTAGGCTTCCTTGCTGGATAAGCGGCCGGCGTCGCGTCCGCGGCCAACCTCGCCATGGCCGTGCGCACCGTCGCGGTGAGTCTCGTCACTCGTCAACCTGTCCCTCCCTTGTCATCCCTCTTCTCTGCTTGAACACGTACCCGATCGGTTCGATCAAGTTTCTTTGCGTGCCGCTTACACATCTCGTGCTGTTCTGTTCTGTTCTGCAGCGCCACCTGGCGTGAGGGAGGGAGGGCATGCAACCTTCGCGACTTCGCGTCTGCCGGTTTGGAGTTTGGAGGCGCAGTTCGGCCGGAGCACCGTCTGTTTGTTGTCCTTGTTTGCTCGATATCCTCGTGCTAAATTAAACTACTACTCAGCTCTAATCGTCGATCGCTGTAGTGTGTTGTGTGATGTGTCGTCTGGTGTTTATTTACTGTATAATGTTTGTTGGATCGTGGTCTGGCTGTGGCAGAATTTGTTGTGGAACCTGTGTTGTTTCCTTCGCTAAAAAATGAATCTGACAGATTCAGTCTGTGTTGTTTGATTTGCGCAATTCGCAGCGTTATGTTAGCCGGGCCTCAAGAAACGAACATTGTTCTGTGGGTCAAGTGGTCACTTGGGTCTATTTGCAGGCCCAAGAATCACTGAGCACCACCCATTCTGGGCTAGGCTTCCTTGCTGGATAAGCTGTGGCTTTGAGTCCACATTGTTGGCTCAAAAAAGATAGAGCCCACATTAGCAATTCAATCGAGGCCTTAATTGCGACTAATTTTAGACAAAAAATAGTCTCTCTCCAATCTCAACCTTTTTTTTTTTTTGGTGATTGCACATCTCTAGTCTCAACTGTAAGTGCCAGAGTTGTTAGTGCACTGATCCTTCACGCGTTGTGCCCTCCGGCAATTCATTCATCTCCGGATGAGCAACACGTGCAAGCATGCCACCCTCCTCCATGGATGGACACACGAAACTTCTCCGCAGCCGGCGGGTTTCGCACCTGAAACATGGTCCAAGGGGGTGGTGCACCGGAACGAGACAAGAACGATAACGTGGCTCGGGAGATGGAACTGGTGCATAGCGACAACGACACACCCGTCCGTCTCTGTCCTCGCAACGGCCCCCGCGGCGTGCATGCGTTTTGGCAGTCATGGCCGTCCCCTGCAGGATTCCCGCGACTTTAAGGTACTGCTCACACCAAAAGGGCTGCGTGGCTGGTGCGGTGCATTGAAACCGCAATAATCTAGCCAGAACTTTTCCGCACTGGCTCTATATCAAACGCAAAAGCTCGTCGTCGATTCACTTCACTCGGCTAGTGTGTGTGTGGTAGTGCAGACTGCAGAGTGTTGCCGCTGAGTTGCAGTTTTCCTTCAGTTTCATCTCTCAACTCAAGATCCAAACCAAAGAGGACGACGATGAGGTCGATCTCCGGTACTCTGGTCCTCCTGCTGCTCGTCGCCGTGGTCACCGCAGCGTTCCAGGACCTCGCCATGTCTGCAGGTAATTAAACAGTCGGATCAGTCATTCGGCTCGATCTCTCATTCCAGGCCGTGCATGATGTGGTGACTGATGGGTTGGTTGGATGGGTGGATCGGTGCAGATGGCGGCGTTCCGGCGGACGGCGCGTGCGACGCCAAGTGCCGGCTCCGGTGCTCGGAGAAGGTGGCCGGGCGGTGCATGGACTACTGCATGATGTGCTGCGGCAGGTGCGCCGGCTGCGTGCCGTCGGGGCCCCGCGCGACCAAGGACGAGTGCCCTTGCTACCGAGACATGAGGTCGCCCAAGAGCGGGAGACCCAAGTGCCCCTAGGCCCAGGAGATGCAGGTTCCTCGTCGTCCTGTGAATGAGGTGTTCGTCGCGTGAATGTGTGCGCGAGCGTGATCGATCTGCGTAGGGTGCGTTGGATTTGGGGTTGTGTTAGAGTTGTACTTACGTGTCGTCGGAGATGTGCTTGAATAAACGATTGCAGATGTGCGCGCCTTGCCGGAAACTGGAATTGGGAGATTTTGCCACTGTCAATTGTCACATCTGCGTAAAAGATTGGGGAAAGTTTTATTTTAGGACCGAGCTAACGCACGGCCGCCGTGCTATAGGCGTCCTGCACGGCTGGCTGTTTTCCGAAAGAAAATCTCCCCCGCGCGTCACACTTTCCTTTCCTGGCATTTTTGTCGTGTTGCTCGGACGGCGAGAGCGTCGCAAGCCAAAGAAGGTCTCACTGAAAATTCTACCGGTCTTTTTCCTTTGCGTGCAGGTAACTTTTCTGCGAATCTACATTTGATGCATGAACATATATATGGATTTTCGCCGTGGTCACCGCAGCGTTCCAGGACCTCGCCATGTCTGCAGGTAATTAAACAGTCGGATCAGTCATTCGGCTCGATCTCTCATTCCAGGCCGTGCATGATGTGGTGACTGATGGGTTGGTTGGATGGGTGGATCGGTGCAGATGGCGGCGTTCCGGCGGACGGCGCGTGCGACGCCAAGTGCCGGCTCCGGTGCTCGGAGAAGGTGGCCGGGCGGTGCATGGACTACTGCATGATGTGCTGCGGCAGGTGCGCCGGCTGCGTGCCGTCGGGGCCCCGCGCGACCAAGGACGAGTGCCCTTGCTACCGAGACATGAGGTCGCCCAAGAGCGGGAGACCCAAGTGCCCCTAGGCCCAGGAGATGCAGGTTCCTCGTCGTCCTGTGAATGAGGTGTTCGTCGCGTGAATGTGTGCGCGAGCGTGATCGATCTGCGTAGGGTGCGTTGGATTTGGGGTTGTGTTAGAGTTGTACTTACGTGTCGTCGGAGATGTGCTTGAATAAACGATTGCAGATGTGCGCGCCTTGCCGGAAACTGGAATTGGGAGATTTTGCCACTGTCAATTGTCACATCTGCGTAAAAGATTGGGGAAAGTTTTATTTTAGGACCGAGCTAACGCACGGCCGCCGTGCTATAGGCGTCCTGCACGGCTGGCTGTTTTCCGAAAGAAAATCTCCCCCGCGCGTCACACTTTCCTTTCCTGGCATTTTTGTCGTGTTGCTCGGACGGCGAGAGCGTCGCAAGCCAAAGAAGGTCTCACTGAAAATTCTACCGGTCTTTTTCCTTTGCGTGCAGGTAACTTTTCTACGAATCTACATTTGATGCATGAACATATATATGGATTCTCTCAGCACAAATCCTTTTAACACATCCAAATTCTGATTTTGTAGGTTTCAATAACAGAGCACATAGAAATTGCTTATCTTCTTATTCCAGAGTACCCAGAATCACCTATTTACTTGCTATCTTAAAATTCAGAGACCCAAATTCTTCTGAATTTTTACAGCACGAGTCATAGAAGACTACTGTACAGCACAAGCGAAGAGGCATAGACGAAACAGAAAAACAGAGTGGTGAAATGTCCCTTTTCACTTGATGAAAGCTTGTTGCCATCCTGTCAAACAAAGATTGTTGCCATTGTTGCCATATCTGCAGATTCTTATTTTCTTGTTTACATCTTGACTTCTTGAGCTGTAAAAAATGTATAACCAACATAATACAAGTTAGTCTAAGAAAATGCTTATGTATGCAGACTGAAATGCCAATGGTGATACTTAAAAATGTTTTCAAGAGTGCACAGATTATACTTTTGTAGGGGTGATGTGGATATTGGCTATTTGGTGGCTAAGATTTTGATTCATATCTATAAAATTCATTGGTGAAATAGTAGAACTTAATTAGTTAAATTGCTTCACAGATCCCATAAAACGTTTTCACTGCTTTGCTATGCATAATATATTTGCTAGTGGTAATGAATTAAAGTGCTCACACAAGTTCATGTTTGACATCTAAAATTCATTGGTGAAATAATAGTGGAACTTAATTAGCTTCACAAATCCCCAGAAAACGTTTTCACTGCTTTGCTATGCATAATATATTTGCTAGTGGTAATGAATTAAAGTGCTCACATAAGTTCATGTTTGACATCTAAAATTCATTAGTGAAATAATAGTAGACCTTAATTAGCTTCACAAATCCCCAGAAAATGTTTTCACTGCTTTGCTATGCATAATATATTTGCTAGTGGTAATGAATTAAAGTGCTCACACAAGTTCATTAAAATGCTTTCAACATTAGATAAAATGGCTTGCTGTTGCCTGTTGGTGGTATATTGGATATCAATAAAAAATTAAAGTGCTTCGTCCAAGTCCCTGTAAAGCATTTTTAGAAGCTATGGATATTTATCCATGAGTAACTAACGGTGTTTTGTAAAACGGTGAGCCAGTTGTATACTAACAGCAAACTATGTCTATATAGAGAATTAAAGTGCTTCACAGGCCCCAATAAAATGCTTTAAATATCAAACAAAATGCTTTGGTACGCGGAATATATTTGCTATTGCTGATGAATGCATTAAAACAAGCCCACTTAAAATGCATCCAATATCAGATAAAATGCTTTCTAGTGCAAATATATTTGCTACTAGTAATGAATTCAAGTGCACACAGGGGCATCTTGTTCGGGGAAAAAAATCAACCGAGTCAACACCCTGCAGGTGCATCTTGTTTGGAAAAAAAAAAATCAACCATTAAAACATGGGAAGGAATATAGCCCCTGTTCATAGTGCTTAAATCATGGGTTGAAAAATCAAACAATCTGTACAAACACATTTTCTAACAAAAATGTCATCTACACAGCTGCACACAGCTATACACAGTAGGTAATACCAAACAAAAAATTCCTACATGAAAAATGTGACGCTTTGAATTGATGTCATAAGCAAAATTCTATAGCATAATAGCATTGCAACATCACTTTCATTGTGTCACAGGATAAGATTATATACACTCAAACTGAAACATAAATAGCACTGACAGAACAGTACATATGAATATCTATTGCTTCAGTGAAAACAAAACATTATTATACTAGTCATTAGCATACCAGTCAAACCTTGGATCAGACGAGCTGCAATGTGTCAGTTACTTATTTTTCAACAGAAAATTGCCACGAAAAATAGAGCATGCTTAATCATCTGTTGTGTTAGTTACTTATTTCTCAACAGAAAATTGCCACGGAAAATAACTGATGTTCCAATTTCAATTTTCATAGAATATATTTCATGCTACCATATATAGATGCACAAAAGCAATAAAATAGGTTACCAAACTAATATGACATCACAACAATTTGAGCTGCCATATAGATACAACAGCTACATACAATATTTTTTTATAAAAGAATAAAAATGCTTATAGCATATTCAAGAATTACTTTAAAAAATGCTAGAAATGATTCATGTGTGCATGTCTACCGATGTGAACTTCCCATTCCTTAAATATTTTCTAGTAAGTGCTTTTATTGAATATTAGAAAGCAAATCACACAATATTAGGAGCAGTTCTATACATAGCATATATAAAGACAAAGGTTGTTGACAACATCAACCGTATGCTAATGTTTCCACTCCGAACAACTCATTCAATATGCACAGGACCTCAGTTTGTTTACCACTGTTTAATTTCAATGAACACCAAGGGTGCTTACAGTAAATAGCAGAAATACCACCAAAAAAAGCCATGACATATAATATGTGATTTTCATCAAAAATCAAAGCTAAATCATCAGATCAGCACGTCTGCACGTAATGTGCATCTGGATGCATTCTCCTAGTCTAGCATCTTAGATATTAGTAAGCAATAATGCCCAATCTACAAAAAAAAATCATCCACAAGGAAATTTTTTGTTCTAAATAATCAAATATACAGTATATATCGTCTCAATTAAACTTAGTTATGGCCATTCACGGAACGAGGACATGATAGACCTCTCAAAATTCAGTGTTGTGCACGTCAACTCGCAAAAGACCAGTGTACATTGAACAATCAAAACAGAAATCCTAGAAAACTTAACCAGTTTTGGAGCTAGGTATATAACACCAGTAAAATTCAGACGGCAACGAATACCACACAGAAAAATTGAGTGTAGTATTTGCTTGACACACCAATATCAACTGATTAATAAAATCTAATCTGAACCAGAACATGAAAAATTAGCACAAAAAATATGTATCAAACACCCTAAAACCCTAGAAACGACAGTCATGGATCAAAAAAACATATTTGCTAGATAAACTCCATTACCTCCTCCTCCCTAATATTCTCACAGGTTCCATACAACTCGGTTCCTTCCTATCAGTGGCAATTGCATAGAAAAATTAGATAAACTAAGCCAATAGTGACTAGTGAGTAGGATAAGAGCAAACGGCACAAATTGATTTGAGCAACCAGTTACAAGCAGTGAATCGCGGTAGAGGAAAGTAATTTGCTGCCAGTGATTACAAAATCAGAGTCACGTGTTTATGGCTTTAGTCATGAGTTTATTGCTTGAGGAAGTAGATTACAATACTATTGGTAGTATACAAAAAATGTTTCACTGCAGAGATACGTTATAATACATAGAACTAGAAAGAGCACTGTTGCAGCATCAAAAGTAGATGAATGCTCCCATATTATTTACTGACCTAAGTTTCTGAATCTTGAAACCTATTCATCTTCTTAGAAAAGAGGTATTCATTTAACCGATTTTAATCATCACAACCACATAATGTATATGCACACTAAATTTTGCATAGTACCTAGTATAAGTATGCTTTGATTACGTTCGCTAAATAGCATATGTGACACATAACGCCTTTGTTTCAATGAGACATGCCACAAGAAAATAACACTTATTATTTCACTAGAGCACATCAACATAGTTGTAAGATCATATTAGATGGTGGTAGTAATTTTGATCCAACAAACTCTGAGCAAATTGCATTAGTTGCAGGCAAAACACACTAATCAACTGCGGACTCACAACAGAGAAGGGGGAATCAAAATAAACTTGTGCGTGCATGATAACAGAGGTGTGGTTGTGGCAAATCGTACCTGAGGATGACCGGATCGGCAACTCCATGGTGCATCCATGGCTTTGAGAGGTCGTCAGCCTCCCCTCCTGCTGCCCCAAGCACCGCTGGAATCTGCCGGATGTGATGACGATGATGATGCGATCTGTGCATCCGACAGAGCAAATCATCAATTTGACTCGATTTCACAGCAATTGGAACAGAATAGCAAAAATCGATGATGCTAAAGACAAAACGAATTGCAAACCTTCTTCACTTTGCCTCTCGAAAGTGAATCCGCCTCCTCGTCGTCATCCAAGCCCTAGGGTTTGCGTTCCGCTGGATCCATCCCTGCTAGGGTTTGGCGCCGTGATCTGCTCCTATAGAGGATCTAGAGGAGGAAGAGCTCCAGATGGCGCTCCGCACGAGGCTCCAGGGGCTCGTCACGTGATGCAGTCTGAGCCCAAGCGCAGCAAACCTTCCCTATCAGCCATGTCGGAGTCGTCGGACGGTGGGAGGCACATCGGAAGCAGCACGAGCTCTTGATGGCCGCCGTAGAGAGAAGCGCCACCGCGGGTCCTCCCCGCCGCCGCAGACGCAGCCGGCGTTGACAGAGGTAGTGAGGAGAAGAGAGAGAAAGAGAAGAGAGAGCGAGAGGGAAGAAATGAAACAGAAGAGCCGATGGCCCTGGCCTCCTCAGATAAGGTCGTGTGGGGCCAATGTATGTGGGCGCTCGGGATGTATCGTCGCGACACCGCACGATCCCAATCCTGCGGCCGGCGCGAGGTGCCGTGCTGATGCGCTAACGCGCGGCGGACAGAAGATAGAATTTACCTGGCACGAGGAGCAACTTGTGCCCGTCTACTTTTTCCATGCACTAGCTAGTAGCTTAAGATGTGATGTGTGATTAGATCTCAGGGAGGAAGAAATTTGGTGGAACATAACCAGACTACCATGATTACGACCGCCTTACAGGTCGCCTAGAAAACCACAGGTGCCACGAAAAATTAAAGAAAAAGTCTACTTTACTCCCCTCAAATATGCTCTTGGTCCGGATAACCCTCTAAAGTTCATTTTGGTTTATTTAACCCCTTTGATTTGTAAAACCGGAACACTTTACACCTTTTAGCACTAACAAAACTGGATTTGATGACATTAGTCATTGATCAATTAGTCATTTGTATAAGTAGAGTTATTTTGGCAGTTAGAGTAGAGTAGAGTGAGAGAGCTCTCGGGGTTTCGGAAGTCTTCTCGGAGTTCTGGTATTCCTGTTGTATTCCAAACTTCTGTAAAATTATTCTTTTATTTAATATATTTAGTTTATTCCTTATTTATTTCTTTTAGTAGTTACTCTCTATTTAATTTTATTTATATAGTTAAGTTAGCTAGTGTTCATAGAAGTCTTGTTGCGGGATTCATGATTGTCTAACTACTATGAAAGAGTGCCTCCGTCAGAGATGACGTCCGCATGGTGAAATCTGTGCTACATTCTTAGATAGGGCTGCTCCGTTGATCAAGAGTAGTTCCTCTAGGCGGGCTGTAAACGTGACGCTTAGAGCTTGGCCTATGCACGTTTGGCACCCAACCCCATGGTTGATGGCAGCCGCAAGTGTATGTGACAGCTGCATCAGTCCCTGTAATCCATCATGTATGGGTTAGACATATGTTAACGTTTGTCATGCCTATAATTATTTTTCATTAATTCCGTAAGCGCACGGATCATCATTGTAGTAATTCACCTTAGAGTATTCCAGGATTATCGTATTTATTTCTACGCAGGAGGAGCGATACGATATTTGAATTGTAACAAAGTAAATACTTATTATGCGAAATAACATAACATTACTTGAGACGGGGTAAAAGAGGTACATGATAATATGGTTGGCACTCACCATATAATCCAAGAAAATAAAGTGTATAATAGAAGTTGTATTGGGACAACAACGAGATAGAGTTAAGGATTCCTATATGTTACTCTATTACCTATTTACTTTTAGCAATTAATTCTACAATATTATACACTCTACCTAAGATCACATACATACAAGCCATTGTTGTTTCGGAGCATGGCCTAGCCCGCAAGGCTTAAGAACCCCATCAACAAGCAGGTTCACCTTGAGAGCCCATCCACTAACTAAAACCCGGTTGGTTCGTCTCGTACGTGGTGAATTGCAGAGGCCTTAACACGCTTGTCACACGTGTGGCTACCATCCTCCATAGAGACGCACGCCAATCGTGCATAGGCAAAGCTCTAAGCGTCATGCTTACAGCCTGCCTAGAGGAACTACTCTTGATCGAGGAAATAGTACTATCTAAGAATGTAGCACAACTTTCACTCAACGTGGACTCCATGCCGGCAAAGCACTCACTCGTACTACTTAGACACAATCACGAAACCCACAACAAGACTTCTATGAATGCTAACTTAACTAAGTAAATAACCTTAAATAGAAAATAATTACTAAAAGAAATAAATAAAAAATAAACTAAATAATTATAGAAATAATGGCGTCGCGGCGCTGCCGTACGCGCTGTCGAAGGCGGCGGTGGTCAGCGTGGTGCGCCTGGCGGCCGAGGAGCTGGCGCGGTCGGGCGTGCGGGTGAACGCCATCTCGCCGCACGCCATCGCGACGCCGCTGCTGGTGCGGTCGCTGGCGCGGATGCACCCGGGCGTGGGCGACGAGCAGCTCAAGCGGATGGTGGAGGTGGGCATGAGCGAGATCAAAGGCACGGTGCTGGAGCTGAAGGACGTGGCGAGGGCCGCAGTGTACCTGGCGTCCGACGAGGCCAAGTTCGTGACCGGGCATAACCTCGTCGTCGACGGCGGGTTCACGGCGAGCAAGCGGATCAGCGTGCCGGCGGCGGCGAAATGATTTTGGTTCTGCTACTTCTGTCGTGTAACCTCGTTCTCCTCCGAATAAGTCAGTGTACTCTGTTGACCAGATCCCCTAATTGGTTCTTTCGTGAAATGCTGGGATGCATTCGAGTCCACAGCACCATGCCTCCGATTCTAAGTTTGGTGGATGGTAATCTTTTGTTGGGTGGTGGTGGATGAAAACACTTTGATAAATGCATGGATTTGAGCACTCCTTCGATGAAATGGTTAGGCTACTTCTCAATGAGAGTTTCATTTTCAAAAAATGACATGACATGTATAAGCAAAAACTGGCGACATGGTATCAAATTTACGAGGAGAGGTGGAAAGAGTTTCATCTAAATGAAACTAGTGTTACAATATTTCAGACATGATTGAGTTTCATTTCATAAGATGGGTTGTCTACGAAACCACAGAAATGAAACCTACCATTGTCGATGTTTCATTGACAATTTCGTTACACTTTAGATAATGTGCCATCTTGGAAATAGCAAAATGATACATGCCAATGGGATTAGCCTTCATAAACTTCATACACATGCATATTGCCCCAAAACAATAACACCATCGCCAAATGAGATATCGAAGAAGCAATTTACAGTAAGATCAACTAAACCAAAAACTGAATGAATGTAGTGAACTGAAAGATTCGGGCAAGTAAATTAAATCTATAAATTGAATCGCCAACCAAAATCTTATCAAGGTACACAATCTTATTCATATAATATACAAGAAGAGAGATGATAAAAGATTTGTTAACATCTGCATGAGGTTAGCCGTCCTTATAAATATGCAAAACTTAAATGCAGTAACCAGACCGGTTGACATGTAATCCAACAGGCTTTCGTGTTAGATTCTTAGTGATGAACAAAGTATAAAATGTCGACCAGTTCTGGAAGTATGCAGTGACGAAAAAAACAAAAGGATGCGGCTTGAATGCTTGAAGAAGCCAATGATCTTCAGCGCTTATCAAATACATATTACATCATTCCAACCACATGTCTGCTTTTTTGCCTGCTCTATTCTACTTAATCTACATTACATGATCAAAACAACCTTCTACTGTACGCTCTTGATCTGAATCACTAGATAGTTTATGAACAAAGGCTCTAACATTTCAAAACGAGAAGTCATGTAACCTTGTGCTTCTTCTGTAAGTTTGTTGCTTGTGTTACATACAAATTAAAAAAGGGCTACTCCAGCAGTAATTGCGCATCACTGCAATATGGGCCCGCACCGATAGTATGTCTACCAAAGAATCATCTATATATCGCTCTCCGTAAAGCTTTGGATCATAGTGGTTGGAGTTCTTGCTCAGGAGCCGCTGAATCAACAGGTCTATATGCAGTTTGCCCTCTAAATTTCTTTTTCCAGACAAGTAATGCTAAAAAGGCCGACAAAGTAACCAAAATAACTAATAAAATCCCAATCAGGATAGAGACTACATGTTCTTGGAACCAGGACCTGTACCAAAGTTAAACGGAAGTCAAATATAAGTTCTCTAGAAACATAAAAACATCATTCAAACAAATAAGACAGTTGGCCAATGCGAAAGTTGTCCATAGAATTTTCTGTTTACACATTACCATAAAGTTATCTCTCTGACCATTTTATAGCAAAACGTCAGAAATAAGGGGGGAAAACCATGAGGTGATTCCTTGTCATTTTCTAAATCTATTTAAAGTAGGCATGGTAATGCCATAGACAATTTTAGAGATGGGTAAAATGGGGGTCCAATTTTTTCTAAATAACTATTGTTCTTCTAGAGGGAGATATGCCCAAAATGAATAGGTGGATGCTATAAGCAGTATACAACCAGTAAAACATAAGCATCTGTTCACCTTCTAGATATAGGTTGCACATTCCACTCGAGTAATTGATAACTGCCAAGATTTTCAGGCAACTTGACATTATGTTGAGTTAACCGAGAAATGATGCCCTGCATTGTATGAATGCAACAAATCAACCGGTTAGGAAAAGGATCCCGTAGTTAGTGTTTCTAGTTGCAACAGTGAATGACATACCATTGCTCTTATGTTAGACATAGCATTATCAGATCCAGCTGGGAAAATACCCCATCTGATTAGGGTAGAGTTTCCTAGGCTTGTAACATTCATAACTCGAACCTGTGAAATAAAAGAACAAGCTCATCAAAATGAACATGAAGCATGCTCCAAAAAGGCTATAAGATTGATGCAAATTGAAGGCGTGATAGTATGATATTGAGAATTATTCTCACTCGTCACTAAATGAGCATCAATGAAGTAAATACCACGGTCAGAAAGCTCATACTACACACCATCCTTACCTGACGGGTGTCAATGTCCAGCTCTTTAGCTATCAGCTCAGCCAGCTCATGGAGGTGAGGTTTCAGGTTTGGATAAGTAACATTTATGGACATATCAACAGTGATGAGACCAACATCAAATTCTGCACACAGAAAGTCAACGGGCATGATAAATAATGTCTATCAGCACAAAAAGGAAAACAAAAAGAGAGAAATATAGTGCACAAAGAAAAACGATGACATTGGGACAAAGAGAATCAGCCAGCACCAATTTTAAACATAATATTTCTTGCTTAAGCTCACGACAATCAGCCTAACTGTAGCACATCTAAGCCTCGTGGCAACTGGTAGGTGGTATATGACATTGGGACAAAGAGTATGTCATCAAAGTCAAATAAACATGTAGTTCATAAGTAACTGGTTACATAATAAAATAAAATGAATATGACATAATAAGATTTGGTTGAAAGAACTGTTCAGCGAGGCAGATCAATTGCCTGTCTCATCTGTCATAAGTTGTAAAGACGCCCTACAATGCATTAAATTCAGAAAGCCTCAAACAGCTTCCAAGAAGGGGGGGGGGGCAATCTTTATAATAATATCCATGTTTCAACATTTATATTAAAGGATGACGAAATGAAAAGAAAATTATGTAAGCACAAACCTGGCAAGCCACTAGGAGCTGGAGCAGGTGACATATCAGCTTGTGAACCTGTATCACTTGAAGGTGCTGGTGAAGGACCGCCACTGATATGGAGTCTATCCCACAGCTCCGAACAATTCGTTTTCCAAAACCCAATCTTTTTATTGTGACGGTCATAGGTTACAAGTGTGTTACGGACAACGATACCTGCCAATTAAGACCATTGCTTTAACAATGCGCAAAGGCAAATTTCTCAACCGCATACAACACTACAAAGTATGTTACCGCAATTTTATTGGCAACTACCATGACGAGTGAAAAATTCAAGACTGCTTTACGCAGAATATTGAGAGTCAAGAATCCTTATCATTTTAGACAGCGGCACTGGCATAGAGAACAGTGATATACAATAAACAAACAGCTAAGCTCTATTATTTAGGCAATGATATGCAATAAACAAACAATTCACTATTCAGGAAAAAAAAGTGTTAGCTCTGCATCCTTTACATGGTTTCAATTTTGAACAGCAACTACCACTACAATTTTATCTGAAGGCTCATATTTTTCTTAATAAAAACATCAAGACTAATAAAAACATTAAGACTATAATAAAAACATAAAGACTAATAAATACAGGACAATGGCATTTCTTTTCATTTGATAAAAATTGGTCTCCACATTTCCTAACAGAAAGTAAGAGTGCATGTAGGGTCATCAAATATTCATTCATTCTCTAGTCTCTACTGGGTTGAATGAGAGCGCCGAAGAGCAGCTACTATGAAGCAGGCATCAGACTTTGATTGGCCATTCAGCTTTAAAAGTTTGAATTAATCAAGCAAACCAAAAACACAAATAACTCCGCAATAAGTAAAGGTTAAGTTGAACAATTCAGCACAGTTGCAACTTGCAGGAGTATAAGCTGGTCACGTTATAGATACAAATCATTTCATTAAGCCAGCAATTTATATTATATGATAACACTTTTCACGTGAAGGAAATAGAAAAAGGTACTTTACACCGGTGGCACCAAATATTTTTCAACTGTACTGTTACACTGACAACGTAATAAGCTTGTTAACTTTCTGAGCCCAAAGGAAAACAAGCCAGTAAGTAAAAGGAAAGAATTTAGGAAGTGATGGAAATATATGCACACAAGTTGGGCCGAAGGCACATCAAATTGTAGAAAATGTAGAAGAAATGATATAAATCAGAAAGGTATAGAGAATATAATACAAATTTGCTTGAATTTCCTCTAGGAGTTGAGTTTCTAACCTCCTAACAGTGTTGTTGGATCCTTCCCATTTTGGAATACACCCAAGCAATAGGCCCCTTCAACTTTGGAGTGCTTTATTTCAGAATTGGATATAAGACAAAGCATCAGCAGGCATCACAAACCGAAAAATTAAGCGATGTCATCTTGATTCACTTAAACAGGTGTGTTTGCAATTTCTCATACCCGGAATAAATAGTTTTCTGGTGAAAGTGAGAGCTTCTGTCCATTTCCAAATACCATGTCGACATCTGGAAATACCTCCGATAGTTGTGACACATTCCTGGAAGCAAGGCGATAAATATTTAAGTTCAATAATGTAATGCAAATACTAAAAGAATGTGAACGAAAAACATTTTTTTTTATCATGATGCGAAAGTCACCTTCCAGCACCTGCAAAGCAGATATCCTTATAATTTGGATCAGGGCCACGGATTTTTTTGAGGGGGTGCACTTTACTTGTCACCTACAAACAGATAAGATTCATCGTTAGTGTATTGTTAAAAAAAAAGAGTAGGTATTCAGTTTTCATGACATATAAAACCGATGAGTCTTTGTAAAGAGTATCCTAAAGTAGGGCTAGAATGCTCTTTGTAAGAGAACCAGGGACTTGAGTCATTGAGATGGTCAACTTCCTTTCTGGAAGGTATTAAAGTTGTAAAGATGGCAGGTGTGTAATTTATATCCCCAAATACCATCACTAGCATCTGAAGCTACATAGTTTTCTACATGGCAAATTACCAAATGTAACCCCCCCCCCAAAGAGAGAGAGAGAGAGAGAGAGAGAGAGAGAGAGAGAGAGACCAGAGATTCAACCAAGCAGTGAAAATAATTAGGAATTGAATCGTAGATCATTTCATAACTTACAGCATCTTTAAAAGCCACAAAAGCTTGCTCTGGTAGGTAAGCATATGTGGTTCCACTATCCAAAACAGTCCCATGTTTGCTGTCGAAGATCCTCGGGTCTAACCGCAGTGCCTTCCCGGCAACATGTATTTCCTTCAACTCAATGTTGTAATATGGGCTGTTGTCATTCCAAAATTAGTTTGTAAGAATATGCCACCAAGAAAAGGACTATGTTATATATAAAAGTATAAAACTATACTTATTACCTACGGACGGGGTCTGAACGTGAGAAAACCATGCCAGGAGGAGCAGGCATTCCACCAAGAACCATAGCACCACCACCAATATCCATTCCACCATAGCACAGAGAGAATGAATCACTTATGACACCCTTGTCAACAAGCTGATCCATTATGCTAAGTTGGCCACGACCCAGACCCATTATACCATCAGCATGCTGACTGAACAAATCTCCAGTTTCAGAATTTTCACAGCCAAAAACAGCACGCTGCGGCTTAAGTTCACTTTCTTTGCCGAAAGACACAATATCCTCACCAAGCACCCCACTACTGGAGCTCATTTCAGCATACTGCCTCTCGTAAGTGCATTGATTCTTATCATTATCACAAGTACAGTCCACATTGCACTTTACTGGTGAATACGAACTGGAGAGATCAGGTTGAAATCTTGGATCCTATATCAAGCCAAACTTCAGTTTACCTTACTAGTATCAAATCTAAGGTAACTAAAAGGTACGTACAGGTAGATACTAGAAAATAACACAATTGCATAATGGATCAGCTTGTTGACAAAAAATCTTAAGCTGCATTAGTGTTGGCAAAAATATGGTCAGTAATATATTTGGATTGACGTCATACACTAATGGAAGCCCAATTCAAGGTGATGGTAACGAAAACACCTAAATGAATCACGTGCCAATTACGCATATGCAAGGAAGAGGATTTCAGCAGGACGTAACGGTTTTCAGTTCAGTTGAAGCTATAGTATTTGCAACCAATGGTCATCCCAAACTAATATGTGCATCGGCCAAGTATATGTTGTCTTCAATGTTTTTTTAGCATTTGAATTTTAACAAGGTACTTAGGTAATAAAACAACACTACCTCATGGACATATATGGATCTGACAGCGCAAAAGATCATACACTAGAAATCTGACATAAATATGTTTTCCTTGTGCAGGGATGTCTTTTTTAGAGAAAATACATTTGGATAATTGAATTTATTAATCTGACATGAATATGTTTTCCTTGTGCAGGGATGTCACTAGAAATCTGACATAAATTAATTCCAAACTGGAGAGCCATACCATATATGGAATTGAGAAAGAGTCCACAAAACTAAAATTATAGGTAACAGACACGGGGCCCACATGACATGAGAAAAGAGCAAAGAAGTTGTCTAACAATTGTTGGCGACAGAAACAAGGCCAATGGTTTGGCAAGCCAGTGGATGAGGTCAAATTAATGTCCTATCAAACAAATGGCATTTCCACATTAATACCTTGGATGTGTAACTTCTGTATCTGAAATTTCAAGTAGCATTTCCACATGAAACAAAGATACAGACAAGTCTTTTGGTCGTTCTCCAAAGAGAAACCAAACATGCTCAGATCAATTGGTTGTGAGTGAGATTACCATGGTGCTTGTTCGAAGACATTGACTAAGTGTAGTGACTCACATTAATATTGCCTGCTGGGCTGCAGGTTGATATAACGTCCTCAGCCAACATCACAATTTATATCCACAAAAAAATGGTTACACTGGAAACTCCCTAATCTATTGGCAAATGGAACGGTGGCTTCTCTAAAAATTGCACTCCCTATATATGGTTGCACAAAAAGTATTCCCATAAACCCGTGTGATCCATGAGACCATAAATTAGCAAGCTTGAATAGTTCAGCTACACATTTCACAAGTGAACACCATATATCCACATGTGTACTATCATCCTGATCAATTCAATCATCTCCCAGTTTCAACTATACGGCGAAGCAAGAGAGCAAAACTAACCTGGTGGTTGCCGCACTGCTCGCAGGAGGCGCAGGGCACGTAGGTGACGGTGCTGCCGGAGTCAACGATCAGCGCGAACTCCTGGGGCGGCGTCCCGATGTACAGCCTCGTCGTGTAGTA
>LAPY01000401.1:83493-102038 GCA_000970635.1 Eragrostis tef | reverse complement strand
TCTCGTTCCCGGCGCTCCTCACGCTCCTCCTCGCGGCCCGTGCGGGCGTGGCGTACACCGTCGCCGCGGTGTACGCTGGGAAGCCCCTCGCCGCGGCCGACGTCACCCTCCTCGCGCGCCGCGCGTGGCCGCGCCTCGCCGCCACGTACGCGCTCGGGTGCTCCGCCGTCGCCGCCGGCCTCGTCGCCTTCCTCGCCCTCCTCGTCACCGCCTGCTCCACGCTCAAGTCCATGCTCTTCCCGCCCGACATTGTCGTCCTCGCCGGCCTCTTCACAGTTCTTGCCTACTCCGTGGTGTACGCGCACACCATCATCGTGTGCAACCTCGGCGGCGTCATTGCCGTTCTTGAGGACGTGGCCGGGTTCAATGCACTGCGCCGATCAGTGGAGCTGATGCGCGGTCAAACCCATGTCGGACTGCTCATCTTTCTGGGATCCACCATTGGCCTCTCTTTCGTTGAGGGTCTATTTGAGCACAGGGTGAAGACACTGAGCTATGGCGATGGATCCTCGCGTCTCTGGGAGGGGCCATTACTTGTCCTAATGTACTCATTTGTGATGCTGGTCGATGCGATGATGAGCGCAGTGTTCTACTTCACTTGCCGGTCATCCAACTTGGACTTCTTAGATGAGGAGGGTGGCTCCGTTGAGGAGGTTGAGATGATAGTGGCTGGCAATTCAGACGCAATCAGGTGATAAAAGAAGATTGAATTGTTTGGCACACGTGTATCTGTTCATAATGTCATAGGGAAATAAGTGATATGGGCATGGCCGGCCTTTGGTGGTTGCAGCGCCATGAATACACACTTTATGTATGCCTGATTGGTTGGCGTTGTGAAAGGAGAATTTTTGCAGATATCTGGGATCCTCCATACTCTGTGATGGAGGATGTGTAAGGGAAGACAATAGGGAGTTCTTTCATATGTGTTCTTACTCAGACCCGAGTGTTGGCAGCGATTTGAAAGCTGGCGATGTCTGTAGCATTCTTTCAAAATGATGTAACTACACTAGTATATCAATTTGATAGCCGTGGAATATTTGTCGCCTTACAACCTTTTTGTTATACTGAATGAAACATGTTCTATAGAGAATACAAAATGATTCTAATACTTGACCCTTGAAATATCATTTCAGCTAAATTTTCATTCTCAATGACAAGTTTGTGTTGTGGATGATTTTGGTTCTCAAAATGCTGCCAATGCTGTGCTTGATTTGAGTCTCATGTTCACCTTCTTGTATTAACTTTATTGCAGAGGACTGATCGGTCTACTTTTCAGGATTCTGCATTCTGTATGATTTTTTTTTGCTTGCAGCAGATGCTTCGAATTGCAGCATCCAGAAGTCGTCTTTACATACGTAGCTAAGTAACATTGTTGAGAATTGATGCTGTTCTTTTCCTTGCTTTGTGCGCTGGTGAAGACTTACCTTAGAATTTGCAGTTTGAAGCATATTTTGGTTTGGTTGTTTATCTTCTTTGAGACTACGCTTTTTCGAGGCGGGATTCGAAATGGTAATTCATGCTTTCATAAGACATGGACATTTTTTCCCCCTCAGCTCATGAAATTAGTCCATTGACTTCCATTAATTATTGGTTATGCGTTATCCCCAAGATCAAACTTTGTAATGTTTAACAGACAACTAACTGAAGCAAGATCCGGTCTTGTGTCTCTCCGTGTCAGTTCATGCCTGGCACCGACAATAACCTGACATTTTTGGCTTCCATTTCGCTGTATTTACAAAACGAACATTGGAAATTCCCATTCCGTTTTGTATTGGTTTTTCCTGACTCCTGACCAAGATCAAACTGATATAGTAACAAACATTTGAATATTTTCTTTGTTTTTAGTATTTGTTTCTGAGCAAAGAAAGTTACTAAAAGAACCATGATGAAAAAATCTCACTGAACATAGGCGCAAAGAAATACGTGATACTATTTGACATAACGGAGATTCTGATTCTCACGCTGGAGCCTACAAACAGTTCAGAGCTCACTGTATTGAACTGAAATCTAACCAATCACCATCACGGTAACATGATATAGATGTGTAGATTTACACTAACCTAATATAGAAGTTATTGACCTTTAGTATGCCACGTGCCGTTCTGAACCCCTGATTATTATGTACTCAAGGTAAATTAGATTTAGATCTAGTGTTTGGTACATGTGTTGACTTGATTGTGTACGCATGGCTTAAACGAAGTACTTAGGACGGCCGTTGGATACTTAACAAGGTATCGCTGAACATATGCAAAGCAATGATATTTCTAGTTAAAGAGAATTGTTCTGTGAATGCCCGATGCACAAATATGTGCCATTGTTTTCCTCACAGCACATGATCAGAGCCGACAAGTCAACCTCAAGAACAGTCACCAACAAAGGAAATCAGGCATTGATCCAAGTGACCGAAGGAACCAACGTCTGATAAATCACAGGTCATTGTCATCTGACAGCAAAATTATAAGCGCCTGAGCCCCCCCCCCCAAAAAAAAAAAAAAAGGAAGACAATCTGCTCAGTATACAACCATCGCTGCGACAAGATTTGGCACCGACAACAAATGAGGCCGGATACTGGAATCTCTTGTTTTTCAAATCATCATTTACAATTTCCATTCATCTGAAGGAAGATGAACATGGACTTGGTCTAGTCAGGACAACCTGTTCTTTGGCACAAGGATGCCAGATGAGGATGCACTCTGGTCGGAGTTGAGGATGATGCTTGCCCAGTTCGATGACCGGTGCACTATTCGTGATGGAATGCGATCACTATCTTCACCCCCTGATGCTTCATACCCGTCGCTGGTCGATCTCGACAGTTCATTCCCTTGCTGTGGAGTGCTTCCTGGGGCAGTGAGAGCTGTTAGTTGCAATTCTTCAGCTCCAGATGAGGAGACAGCTGAGACTCTGTAGAGATGCAGATCTGGCGAATCCAAACTGCTATCTGGAGATGATCCTCCAACGTTAGCGGAGGATGCAGCTCTACTTGGATGAAAAGCACTTCGTGCTTCAAGTTGCAATGGTGCTAAGGTGGATAATGCTTCAGGGGCCAAGTCATTGCCAGTACTATCAATAGCATCTGTAGATATCTTTGCAACTGGTTTGAGAGAGAGATCACTGTGTTGTCTTCCTCTTCTGTTTGTTCTCCTCTTGTTATCTGGGCCTAGATCAATTCTACCACTGCTCCTACTTCCATAACTACTATCTGTTTCATGGCCTCGCAAATAATCATCTTTTCTAACGGGCATTAAAACTTTGGACTTCTTCCGTGCCTCTGCAGCAACTCTCGAAACTTCTTCTGCGTTAAGACGAGCCAACGCCCATGGACTTATTTTTACAGCCCCTCCCTTCTTCCTCCTTAGTGCATCTTCTTTTCTCCTGGTACCAGAATTATGCGAAGAGCCAGCCTCGGATGGAACAACATCAAACTGGAATGAGGTTCAGTAACTTCGTGTCAGTTATAAGCTGATGGGAGAATGCCAGATAGGAAAATGATCACATATCTCTTTTGTAATCACAGATGTTGATTTTGATGAGGCCTAAACATGCACTTGCTGCCAGTTTGGAGAAGTTCAATATGTATATGGAATCAAAATGACTGATAGAAAAGTTGCTTGCATGAATTCAGTTCACATGCATATAGCTTCACTTGGCGAGCCACAATATATGTTTATTAAATCATGAAGCTTTAGGATGTTCATCAAGAAACTAACCTGATCTTCAAGAAACAGCCTTGGAGGAGTGCACCATGAACCACGACGAAGTGGACCAAAGGAACTTGTACTGCTGAGGCCAGTGAAGGAGCTTACACGAGACATTTGTGGACTCTGCTGCCCACTAACTTCTTGCTCTTGCTCTCTCAGGGCGATGATGTAGTCATACGTACTAATTCCCTGTATAAGGGTTTTATCATGATGCTTAAGACTCACACAACCAATAAAGGCTACAATACGGACTTCACTAACCATTCATGAAAACTGCTTAAATTTACTTAGTGGAGGCTCAATATTCTATAATTTTACTCTAGTCTGCAATTTATTGTTTGAATCACTTGCATTTAAGAAACAAAGCTTCAATATTCATTATTGGAGACTTCCTGGTGGGATTTATTAATTTATTTTAGTACCATTTATATTACTTGATTTATAATTGTATGCTGGTACCCCAAATTGTAAACAGTTTGAATGGTGGCCAGTATACTTGGAATACAAGGTCATCAGCGATATATTATCTAGTGCCAAAAATGGTGATGCTTTGGAAATTGGCAGTTTCAGAAACATAATATTGACCACCGATTTCTACAGTATATATTTGTAAAGACCTAACAAACTTATAAAATGTAAAGGCTTTTTGGGGGCAAATCTATTCCCACCATGTGCCGTGAATCTAGGATATCGCCTTTAGTACATGAACTAGGATGCTGCCTTTACTACAGTCAGTAGTCGCAACTGGAGTGGCTGGTACCAACCAACAGAATTACACATGAACGAGAAGGGTCAGAACTTGCCTTCTTGATCAGAAGAATGTGGAAAAAGAGAAGCTGGGCGATCGGCAGTGAAGCAACCATTGCGAGGATGGTACAAGATGCCTGTGAACAAAGATCAACGCCTATTTCAAGAAAGATTTCTGAAAAGAACTGGCTAATTTAACAAGGTTTAAAGTAGTTAGCAATAGAAGCAGGACAACAGTGCGTACCACCACAATAATGAAAGGCACCAGAGAGAAGCTGCTTCCTAGCTTAGAGACAATTTGCATAGAGAATTCCTTGCGTTCAACAAAGCAGAGCACTAGCACCAATATTCCGATTGCTGATTGTAGGATAAGCTGGCCCAAATTGCACAAATTATGCAGACCTGTCAATGGTCAACTAGGATGAAAAGGACCAGGAATAAAATGCTCTCCACAATAACGATGACCAAATTCAAATGCATATGAATTATTGTTTTTAGAATGTAGCTAATGCTGGAAACATGTTTAACCTAATAACACTAAGTTCACACTAATTTATAGTACCTCTATCGATACAATCAAGCGGTGTATGACAAGACATCATGAGCTTACCAAGAGAAGGGCAGAAGACATTAGAAGAAAAAATCTCCTGTAGTTTCTTTTACCAATACAATTGTTGAGCCACTGTTGAGCATGAGAGCAGGAAAGTTATTATAATCATTAGTGGAAATAAGAATAGAACTGTTAAGGAGTATGTTACCCTGCAGTGATGATCAAAACCATCAACACATTTGTCACAAACTCTGCAATGCTTACTATATTTCAACACCTACAGTAAAGTTGAGCAGTTTAGTAAATAATTGTCTACAGAAAGGCAGGCCTCAATACCTACAATATAAGAAACATACCTGAACTTCACATAGGCTGCAGAAAAACATCCCTTCCTCACTGTCTTGCTGCTCAGAGGACCATTCACAAAAAGAATTCCAGAGGTGAGTGCCCTGCAGCAAGATGAATTATTGCCCTTGTGTTGAGTCATCGACTTCTCACTAGCAGCTGGGACCTCATGTTCATACTTTTCCCCAATTCCCTCTAGTTGTAACCCAGCATCTGAAAAACCTTTTCTGGATTCTTTCGGATGCTTTTGATTATCATTTCCATACAAGCTCAGATACTTCTTTGATTTGAGGACCCCGGGGTCTGCTGGGTTTGCTGCTGCGCACCAGATGTAGAGAAAGAAGACCCATGAAACCTGAGAAGCCAAATAACACACACTTCTATCACAAAGGAATTCAGCAAATACATGCACTGACATGACACTGTTAAATAGATTCAGATTTCTGCTAAATAGCTTTTTTCTTCCACCGGATAAGAGCATAGAACGATGAAATTGTCATATTACCATTTGGTCATGATAAAATTTCCTTAGAATTTACTTGGACCCATTCACAGTCTCACAGAGAAATATGCAGCTCTAAACTTGAAATAAATTGCCTAAGTAATTTTAGCTGCAAAATGAGTCGACGACGATCTCAAGTCATGCAGCCATGCTATACTCTTTTTCACCATCATAATATATTTTCAGTTTTGCAAGCCGAATGTGATCTTTCAGCACACATCATATTTCATGCAGAAAAATGTAAAATGCTGGGTAGCGAATTTTCATGTTGTTCCATGTCTGTCCAGTTCATGACTACATTACGGGAAAGCAAGATAATTCCAAGATTCTAACTGTAACAACACATGGTCGATCATTAAACTGTGAAATGCATGCCCGCATGGTGATGCAGGCCACTCTATAACCCATTCCTAACAAGTGACAATAGATCTGTCAAAGAACCATAAGCGTAAGTTTACAGCATTGCCTACTCATTACAGCATAGATACCCAAAAAAAGGTTAAAAAAGGAAATCCAAAGAGTTAGGTTTGATGGTCGTGTTGCACCGTATGAGAAAGTTTGGACCAGTAAGAAAAGACCTCTAAGAAAAAACCAATAACAACGTAATAAGTACAACCTATGACATGTCACTCTCCAGTAAACAGAGCTATAAAATCCTACCAAACATGCATAATGGTGTACAACCCAAAGACAGTAGTGCTGAAGTGGACTGGAATGAAAAAGCAAGAGCCTAATATGCGCAGCTCCTACTTTCCCTGAAACCATATTTTCCACATTTCTGTACATAAACAGAGTAAGCCTGTTATGTTCCGAACCTTTTGACACAAGCAAAGGTGTTTATGAGCAAACAAGACAACGACTTCTTGGGTTAGGCATGCCACATGATGGCACACGAATTGGGGAGCCTGAAGTTTCATCTTGCATGACCCTCACACAAGAAAAAAAAATAGAAATCCTACCAGATATGCAAGAGCGCCAAATAACACATTTCAGGATTAGACCACTCAATTTGGCACCTTCGCAAATTGCAGCAACCACTAATGGGTCCAACAGGCAGCACCTAGGTGGGGAATTCAGGATCCAAGGGTCCCAAACTGGAAAACCACACGACACTCACTTAACTCAACATGACATCAACGGAGGCCAAGCAAGAGGCTTACCAGAGGAGTGTAAATCCCCATGACCACGTACTGGAACACCTTCCTCCCAACGAAGGGAGCGAAGAACACGTAGAACGCGAAAGCCAGGGCCAAGAACACAGAAACAGCCACCACCTGCAAAACAGAGCATCGAATTTCAGTAATCACGGGCAGCAAAGAACCTCATTCAGAAGAAAAGACAGAATTTCAGCGAGGGCGAACCTGGAGAGGGTGGTACGGGAGCTGCCACCCATGCCGCCTCATCGCCACGCCCAAGAATCCACACCCTGATGAAGAAGGACGGCCGAAGCACAAGAAAAGGAACCTCCTTTCCTTCCCTCTCTTCAACTCGCACCAGACGATGCGATCAATGCGAGAAAAACGAACCGAGCGCTCAACGAATCAAGTCCTTAAACACAGAGGGGCACAGAGCCCCGGTATGACTCGATCTCGCCGCGGCCGCAACCGCATCTGCGGGCTGCAAGAGGAGAATGGGGGCGAGGAGCGTTTGGGAGGGAGACCAAAAGGTTGGAGAGCATTAAATGCGGCGCTGTGCTGTGCAGATTTACGGGCGAACGGCAGCGCCAGCGGACGGTTTCGCTTGGGTTTGCTTGGGCGCTCACGTGAACCTCCCTCGCCAGTCTCCGGTCTCCACCGTGACTGTGCCAGGAGCAGGGCTGCCTGCCGCCGGTCTGGTCTGGCTGGCATTGTGGGGCCAGCTTACAGCCGCTTTTTTAACCGCTTGTCATCCATGGTCCTTTTTTTTTTTGAGATGATCATCCATGGACCATGGTCCTTGGATAGACCTTGAGACAGCTTTCGCGGTTTTGATGACAATAGTATTTCTTTCTCTTTTTTATTTCAAATTAATGACAGACAGCATTTCACTCTGACCATTTGGTCGACTCTGAGGATGATCTTTTAAAGTCGCCATGAAAGCTCAAGGGAAAAAAAATCCCATGTGAGCTTTGAATTTGGGAAACTAGATAAATAAACCTCTAAGGATGTATTACCGAAGAAAATACCATTTTGGAGATGTATACTTTGAATTTTAGCAATAAAAAAATCCATCCTCCAAGAAGGTGTCATGTTTTGAACCGCCCGATCCAAGTAATCCAGAGGCCACTTATGCGTGTGCACCGCTTCCATGTCGAGCTCCACCAAGCGATATTGAGATGGATTTATCCAGTGATTTAATGCCGCATGATATAGAAAACCAATATATGACAATTGAGCTGGATTTATCTGTGATTTAAACAAACAATTAATTAGTTGACGGCCTTGATGTGTGCATGAGGCAAGATATTTATACCAAGAAACATTTATAAGATATGGTGATAGATTTGCTAACATCAATCAATAGTTCCACTGAACATTATCAATAGCTATAGAATTCTGTAGCTCTATGCTGAAGAGCAAATCCTCCAATATAATATATGCAGGCCAAGATATCATTTACTATCTTGTGCATTCTCAATAATCATAAAAAAAACTTCAAATAGCACTTATCAATAGTTCCACTGAACATTTATCAATAGCTATAGAATTTTATAGCTGCTGAAGAGCAAATCTTCCAATATAATATATGCAAGCCAAGATATCATTTACTATCTTGTGTACTCTCAATTATCATAATAAAAAAATTCTTCAAACCAAGATATCACCAATCTTTTACCCTCTTGCGTACTAGCTAGTACCATGCAAGATGTCTTGCATGCAGAATGTCAGTATATACGGCCAGAAGTAACACTTCCTTCCATGTGCATAAACCACTACGCTTGCAGTATCTGAGTGTGTAGTACTTGCTTCCTTTCTATTAAGCGCAATTTCAGCATCCAACATATCAACAGTCTGTCAGGGATCAGCAGCTAGCGACCAGTTTGAATATAAAACCCACTGAAACGATCATATTGTTGACGAGTCTATGAGCATTGTTTTATATAACCAGATTTGCGTACTAAACTAGTCCTTGAGCTTATGCCTTTTGGGGTTAGAAAAGGTATTGTGGATTAGTAGCGGGTTGGTGAGCCTTGTTTTGTCCTTTGCTGTTGTTGTTGTCCTTGAAGCCACCACATAACTTATCAAGATCGATCTACAAACGCGGCTCGAAAAGTAATCATGAACGCCCATGAACCAGCTCGAAGGAAATGACCCGCAAAAAAAAACTTAGTAAACGGTACGAGTGTCTATGTAGTTTACAAATGGTCAAACAATGCCACTCTTTTTCTTGGTGAAAGAAAAAACGGTGGTGGTGCAGAACGTCAAATTCCCATGATTCAAATGATGATGGACAAAAATATCATCACAAGGAAGAGGAAGAAACAATAATCAACTTTGGAAAAGCTGCCGTCAAGTGACGATGCATATGGATCGCCTCATTTCACGCACTCATGTTGCCTGCCTTCTCTCTAGACAGTACAGATAGAGCTGGTCTCATGATGCCGTCACCACGAGCAGTTGACCCCTTACTTAAGCAAGGGATCACTCCAGCTATGAGTGCTCATTCCATGCATGCGAGAGGAATTTGGACTGCTTTGTGAATCCAGACTCTCAAGCGCCACTT
This sequence comes from Eragrostis tef, assembly GCA_000970635.1. NCBI lineage: Eukaryota > Viridiplantae > Streptophyta > Magnoliopsida > Poales > Poaceae > Eragrostis > Eragrostis tef. The sequence goes on along the minus strand of LAPY01000401.1, from coordinate 92,494 downwards.
TGTTGCATACACGTATTCAAGACTCTTTCACCAAATGGATACAACAATACGCATTGAGGTTCCTAGACAAAGCAGGGAGACGTCCTTTGATTGTGAAAACAGAAACTAGCTGCTCTGCAATTACTCACAGGGCCCTGGTTTTAGTTGACAAATCTAATGCATGTGGCAATTTAACTAGAGTATATCAACCTACCTACTCTTTTCAATCATTTGCATTGGGAGGAATAAATTCTGAGGCAGATTATATTGTCCCTAAAAAGCTACTGCCCCCGTCTTTGTACTTTGTACCATACTCAAAGTGTCACACCAGGACCAGCCTTTCAATGAACAAATCAGGTGGAGATGGGCACCGTGTATGTACTACCACATGCACTCCGAACCTCATGCCCGTGTTCTCTACCACCCCCAGGCATCTCTACCCGTCCTCTAGGGCTTGGCATTTGGCAAGATACCCTTGTGACAGCGTGCTGTCAAGTCTCACATCGGATAAAAAAAAGCTGGGTTCTGCCTTTTTATGGCGAGCAAGTTCTTGGCTGGTTTTACTTTGGAGTTTGGATGGCAAGGGCGGCACCACCTCAAAGAACCGAGATTTCGATGGATCGCCGAGCATGTGATTCGAGACTTTTGGTTTGGCGCGACGCACGGGACGGCACGGGAGGGCCTTGAGCTAGGGGACAAGGCCCATCTCACCGAAACCCGTTGTCCTGTCTTGACCTGTCAGTGGAAGCTGTGGACGGTGGGGCCCCCTCTGACGCAGCTGTTCATCTCTCGAGGCCAGGTCCCGGGAGGGTTGGGGCCAGAGCTGTAGTGTAGGCCACCTTTCATTTTTGTTTTTCAGTTAACCAGTCACAGGCTCGCGTCATTGGCTTCGTGCCCGGAGATGCGGGCGGAGGGCGCGTGTAGCAAGAAGTTGTTGCCGCCTTGCCAGGGCGTGCAGCCGATGTCTGATCGTCGCCGGCGCGCTGGTCGCTGCCTTCGGTTCGGCCACAGCAGCCGCTTCCCCGCCGCGAACGGACGGGCAGGCGCCACAGCTCACAGGCCTCGGCAGCATCCGCTTCTCCGCTTCGCAGTCTTTACTTTTGGGCGAAACCGGAAAGCCCACAAAATCACAAATCGTTAGGGGCTACAGAAAATTTTGCGGCCTGTTGGACCATGAGTCCATGACGTTCGAACGTGCAAAAGCATATTTTGCCCAAAAAACAAAACACAGCATCACTTCCTGAAACTCAATTAGATAACAGTAAAGAGAAATTCTATAGGTAAAATTAACAGTGTCTAGAATAGTTGCACGCATGTATCCAGAACGTGCAGTACGCATTATCCTGAACGTTTCAAGTCATTCCTAGAGAAAAAGAGGTAACTTCAGTGAACAATTCAACACCTAACTTTAAGAGAGTATCAGGTCACTTTTTAAACTAGGGAATATATTTCAATATTCCAGCCAGACTCAATTCAAGCATACCATAGAATTTAAATAAGAGAAACGTATATAAAACTCATTGTCATGTTCCCATACTATGCTTCATTCGACCTGCACCAGCAAGAATCCCAACTACCAAGCACCCTTCAGAATAGAGTGAAGCATAGAAGGCAAATGTTCAGGCACAATCAGCGCAAGCAGAGCACAACAGGCCACAGTGAAACTCTTAGCCATCAGACAACGGACCATACACAAGATGGAGTACATTCATTGCATCGCAGTGGAATACAAAATTTATAAATGCACTACGGACACGAGTTTACATCTCATATTTACCTCTGACTACCCCTAGAATATCTGCATACCCTTTTTCCCTAAATACCTAATTTTTACAACTATCAACCTTGGGCCAGGCTGTACTTTTCTAAGCCATGGCTGTACTTGCCAACGGTGTTAGAAAGAATGGACAAGTAACAGAAATTAACAAAAGAATGAAGTTAGCTTCACTTTTAGCTCTTTACATCAGTCAGAACTTGGCACTGGATTCTGTTTGCCGACGAAGAAAAAAAAGGTCGGCCTTCACCAGTGGTACCTGCAACAAGGAATTCGTCAGTCAGAGAAGGCATTTCCTTGTGTTTTGTTGAGGAACAGATATTTTAGCACACAATACCGCAGAATGCGTCCTGTACAGTTGCGGCAATGCAGTCACGCTGCATCCTTCGATGCCAGCGCCCATTCACAAAATCGCCCAATAATGCATCGTCATCGATTTACCGGCCGAGCAGATCAGAAGCACAACATAAGAGCTGGCCATCTGGGATCATCCAACATCTCTACCTCGTCTGCTTGTAGATTTTGTCCTTTCTAAAGATTGTTTTGCTTGCCTGCTTGGATTTGATGCTTTAGAGTCCTACAGGCAGATTTAAAAAATCATAAATAACAAACTTATGGAGTGGCGAACGTATGAAGCTGACAAATACAAAGCGAGGATTAATACGTTTTTGCTTGTTAAATGTGTGCTTTTGGACTTCTCTGCTACTGCCTCTTTTTCAGCCCTTTTCTTCTCGAGTTCAGCATGCTTGAGGTTTTCCTCATGTGCTTTTCGGAAAGTTGTCACGAACGTTAAGAGGGTAGATATAACTGCAAGATGATAGTCACCATAGAGTAACAATGAGGTACTATGATTAATAATTTGCATCGCAGTGCTCATAAATAGTATCACAGGTGTTTCCACAACATACATCCCTCAGAGACCAAAGTTAAGCTGAGCAGTGCAAATTCAACTGATCTGCTTACCTTGTTCAAAGGGGCAACGGACAGGATCCTCGCCAAAATATTTAATCAGTGCGTCAGCCTTCTTTCCCTGGAAAATAAAATAAAATGAAATTCAAAGCTACATGACAACGTATGCACCATTATGGAAAAGAAAAACCAAACGCATACCACTTCAGAAAATAACAAAGACAATGATTGCACATCAGCTCCAGCATTATCGGTGAACTCCTTCAGTTTCTACACGAAGCAGACAAGGCAGTTTAGAAGAAATAAAGATAGTGTCACTCCATCATTCTGAATATTTACGTGAATGTGACTTCTGCTTTGCTGTATGACATGGATTAAACTGTATCACCTTACCAAGTACAAAAGATATATGATTTGCATATGCAATGAAATGGTTGTTGATCTACAGTGACCATTAGTCACAATGAGACTGAAAAAAAAGAGACGTAGACCGCTCAACCGGATATTTTATCTACTAGTAGAATCAAAAGGAAGGTTTATAGAGACACCAATGGATGAGCCTGTGTTATATCTTATTTATTGTGTTTTGGACTTGTCTGCGTGTCCTGTTCACATAAAATAAGAAACCTATTTCAGGCTCTAGCTGGTCCATCTATATGGCAAGCATAAAAAATAAATAGATAAAAAAGGACCTAAATTTCTACAAAGAAGGCTTTTGATTTGACATTTTGCCTGGATGCTACATTTTATTTTTCACTTAATTTCAAATGATATTTCAAAAATAAATCTACATCAAAATTACAGTGCACTGACCTCACGAAAGATTTCTGATACTGGACCATCCCTTTCTGAAGCATCATACTCCAACTGAACCTTCTCCAGTCCTTTACTTACCGCTTGCATTTCCTCTGCCAACATTTTTAATTGTATCTGTTGAATCAATAGTTAGAAGTTATCATATTTGCAAACACAAGCTAAAGAATAATATAAATTTCACAACCAATAATATATCGAGAGTAAAACGGATCAAGAAGAAACACAAACCTTTGATGCAGCATCTAAACTAACAAGATCCACATAGAAGTTTAAAAGCTGTGGAGATTTTGCGGCGAGCACCTGATATGAGAAATTGTTATTACCATGTACATATATGAGAAATAATGTGAAACTCAATTAATTCATATCTCAGTAAATTGGACACCAGACTATAAACCATCAAATAGACATTCAAATTGTATGAAAATATCAATATAGGCAGTCAGTCTAGAGAAAAGATACAGATAAAAGCCAAGGTAGGTTAATAATTAGAGGTAAACAGTACTAGACAAAATTATATGATTCAATGCCATTTAAAAGATGAACTAATAGTTAGGCATTTTCTTTGTATCACAACACTTGATCCGAAAGTGGTGCTTGCAAAGTTGCAATACACTCCTGATTCTGATCCTTAATGTCACTAGCCATTTGGACTTTTCCAACTAGGATCCATCTGGATTTGCATCTGTGAATCATGCATAATCTCCAATCCAATTGATACAATCAACAAAATACAGCTGTCCCATGCTCTAACAGTGTGCAAGATTGCACAAGCACAGAATGAGCTTAACCCGTGTCATGGTCCAAATAAACAAAAAGGCTTGTTTAAGATTAACAAAAAGGCTTTTTAAGGAATTTCGGTTATGTTTTAAGATTTTGCTGACCCAGCTATTATTCTATATCAACTGCAGAAACAATCCTACAGAACTACTTAAGGACAGGTGGGCTGCTAGCCCGGTGGCCTGCCATATGTTAGTTTTGGATACCTGGGAAGATGTTGCAACTTTACATTTGTATGCAATAACGTACTGACCAAAACTAATCAAATTTCAATCTTCACAATCCCATTTAAAAAAATAATTTGATATGGAACATGGGCTGATTTACATTCAGAAAACTATTTGGAAATAGAATAACTTTCTTTGAAAGGATACCTAAACATATGTGAGAATCCAAATTTCTCCCGAAGGTGGAAATGGAAGTCATACCTTGCAGAGGTAATGCATTAGTGTCATTTTATTATTTGTTGCCCGGGTATCTGTAAGTTTTAGAAGACTGTCCAACCGGAAGCCGACTGCAGCACCTGTAAGCAAACATACGGATGTGAACTAAACCAAGAACATGATTACAATATAACCAGATTAAAAGGATACTCCGACCAGCGGTATTTACATAAAACCGAAAACAGATTCCTGGATATTTCAACAAAATGTATTTTGTTCCTATAATCACTAACTGACTCACATATGATTTTAATTTTTTCTAAGACTCAAGGAAGGCCAGCGAATTCCAATAAACATATATGGGATTGTTGTCAAGCAACTAAATGCAATCTGACTATAGAAGATCTGATTATCTTTGTGCGCAAGATAGGTCCTTGTGTTCCGAGTCTTCAAATCTAATATGCTGCACTTTCATGATTAATCACATGAAAACACAACACTCATGGATTGTTTAATGAAGAAAACATCTGACAAATTAAAACATTGTCTGCTGATGAATACAATAAATTGGTTGAATCCTTGAATATCACTTTGTAAAAGATGGATAATATGCTCGTAAGAACGGATATCAAAATAACGTTATTGCTAATCACGGAAGAAGCCTCCCTATTTGAGTTTGCCATATATTTCTCATGTTAAGACAGAATATTACTTTGAACCGTAGTCAGTGTATTTCTCATGATAAGTCTGAGTATAGTTCGAACTACATGCATCATAACATCATTCTTTTTCCAAAAAAAAAACAATTAAAAAAAAATTACATGCATTGCACAATGAAACAACACTGCTAATTGTTTCGTAGGGCTTACACAACAGTTTGTGTGTAATTGTTGCTTACAACAAGGTAACTAACTTTCACAACAAAAAAAAAGATACATAAGAAACACGTATAAGAATAGTAGAATTTGATACAGTCAGGTGAATTCGAAGACATTGAAGCAATGTTAATGTTACCTCTGGCGGTGCCCTGGTTCAACGTATTCCCAAGGAGAAGGATTTTCTTCATTATTTCTTTCAACTTGAGTGAAGTTCGGATCTGACAAAAGAAGAATTTGAGTTATCTAATAAAATGCTAGATAAACTGCAAATCACTATGCATGATTCTCCGCATACCTCATTACAAGAAGAGTCTATGGTATTCAGGCTTTTTCTAAGATCAGCAACTTGTGAACCAAACTGGATCTTGAAGGAAAACACTCGCAGTTTTGACTCCATTCGTGGTACTTTCATCAATTCTAAAAAGAACTGTGCTAGCAGAAAAAGAAACCCTTGTAAACATATGTAATCATGCTACCATATCTAATTATTATTTATAACTCATGAATCCAGTGCGAGATCTTAATCCTACTTGCAAAACCAATTAGCTAGGGCATTAGATCAACATGATTCTAGTACTATTCTAGATGACTTAGAGGTATGCATATGCCTTTTTTTTTCCATTGTGTTATGGACGCCTTTGTTGGGTTCCATTATCAGTGCAAGAAAGCCAGTAGGCCCAAATCCATAGTGTCATCAGGTTAGGCTGATAAGCATTCAGGTTGTTAGTTGCTTGCGACATATTTTGAGAGATTTGCTTCAGTTCAGTTAGTCAGTTCAGGAAGATTTGGTTTGTTGCAATTGCTTAGTAAATGCCGGCTTGATCAATGAAAGGCAAGAAGAATTAGACCTAATTACTTCTCAGAGAGTCCCTTGGGAGGGCGAGATAGTCGTCTAGTTGCGTGAAATCCCCAGACATATCACATTGATGTAGCGCTAAACTATTGGCTATACTATAGTTCCATTGTTTGAATATGTTATGTACCGCAGTGAAGGACATTCAAGGAGTACACATATGCCTTTTGCCTTTCTCATTGACGTAGGACTGAACTATGGGCTACACCACTACAGCTCCATTATTTAAATATTTCATGTACAGCAATGCAGACTATTCTGCGTAGAAGTTGGTTGTAAGTGTAACAAGCTGATTAAAATTAAGAACCACGAAATTTTAGTCACAAGATACAAATATGATCAAACAAAGAAATGGCTAGGTCGTTTCATGTCCAGAAGTTTGACTCATGTTAATGTCTCTATGTCAAAATATCCGCAACGCCAATTTCTAAATATGAATATGTTAATATAGCGAGTGAGTGAACGATATGACAGGCAGACAAATTCAAATGAGATGATGACCCCTTGACTGATACAATCTAGAAACAAATACTTAGGAAAAACACTCCTGAGCAAAAACCTAATATTAGTAGTCTCTATGGGAATATTTTCATAAATGAGAACTAGTCCCATAACAGGATATAATAATAGGAACTTGAAAATCTTAGTCGTTGGCTTAGAGTGAGTGATCACTAAAAGCAGCAGCAAATTTTCAAAAGACTGCCTAAATTACCCCGCTCTGCACTCATAGCCTTCAACCGATTAATGGAAAGGAAAACCATCTAGACCTAAACTACTCAGTAGATCTGGTGGCTGAGATTCGATATCTTCTAATTTAAGAGAAATTATTAATAGATACTCTTGGTATATAGTACCACACAAAGAATATCAAGACGAGATAGGTAGTAAATATTATATAGACATTACCTGTTCACATTTCCCAAGATTTTCCTTGTCTCCTGTGTAGTTCTGACAGGAAAAAAAAAAGGAAGGTGACAATACTGTTATAAAATGATATGACCAAGCCAGTAATGCAGTGTATTGAAATGCACCTTAAGAAGTTCCATTTCTTCTTTAGTAGGACAGAATTTTATAAGGTTCTCCACTTGATCAACATCCAAGGTAGACTGATCCAGCGCCAAAGCCGCACTCTGAAGACAATCATTGTGTCAAAATATTATAAAACAGAAAGGTACCATAATTTTTGCACTGTCCCTATCCTTACCACCAAATCTGAAAGTGGCATCTTCACTTTGGTCAGCATGATCTCTGTGTTGTTTGCCCTCCTCAACTCAATCTATTCACACAAAATGTTGAGATAGGATCAAAGAAAGATGGTCAAACCATTACTTAATTGATTCACTAAAATATTTGATCAATGTCGAGTGATAAAGTTTACATCAGAATGTCCTATTCGTTAAGCGGCATTTAAATCAACAATAGGAATTTGTGCATCATAAATTAAACAACAGATCTAATCAAATCTTGAATTCAAGCCAGAATTCCAATCGATACAGAATTTATAGGATGAGAACAATTTTATGCTACAAGAGAAATAATGTAATGCATTGCAGATACCTTACACATTCTTCAAAAGTGTGACAGTGACATGAACCATTGATAGAAATCACAGAAGATAAATATCATTAGCAAACACTTACCAGGTGCACTTTTTCTGGCTTTGATCCAAGCGATTTTCTACGTGAATCAGATTTTGAGCTGTCTTCGGACTTTGGTACAGCTGCTGGAAAAAGGCTCTCAAGTTCCGATAGATCAAACTCCGAAGTACTGCAGATACATTCATAACAGAAAGGTAAAAGGAAATATTAATAGATTGTCGATGTAAATTAATTTCATTAATTCACTAGCGCTGTATATGACTATGTTTTGTAAAAAATCATGAGTTCGAAACAAAATAATCTCAAACCCTGGATAACATCTCCAAACATCTTTCATTTAGCATGTCATGTAAGTACCAATATGGATCGAAGAAATGAAAGGGAGCACCAATAAGGATGGAAGAAATAAAAGGGAACGAAAGTTACCTCTGTGAATCATCACTGCGCTGCAATTCTTCCCATAGACTACCTTGCAGAGCCCTTGTCACTTTGACCCAATGCAATGGTTTCAATGTTGATTTGCGCGAAGCAGCAGCACCATAAGCTGACCCCATAGGGCGTACAGCACCCCGTCCTCTACCTAAAGAGGGATTACCTCCTGGTGGTGGTGGCATACCAGGTGCTCTAGGTGGAGCTGGTGCACGTCCACCAGGAGGAGGGGGCGGAGGAGGGCCACCAAGCCGCCCACCAGGTGCAGGAGGTGGTGGAGGCGCTCTCCCGCCACCTCCTGGTGGGGGTGGGGGAGGTGGAGCTCCTGGTCGCAAACCTGGAGGAGGTGGTGGAGGTGGGGCTCCTGGTCGACCTGGAGGAGGCGGAGGAGGAGGAGCTCCTGGACGTGGACCTGGTGGAGGTGGTGGAGGAGGAGCACCTGTGCGTGCACCCGGAGGGGGTGGAGGAGGTGGAGGGCCTGGACAAGCACCAGGAGGTGGTGGAGGTGGTGGAGGGCCTGCACGTGCACCCGGAGGAGGAGGTGGGGGTGGAGGGCCTGCACATGCACCCGGAGGAGGAGGTGGGGGTGGAGGGCCTGCACG
>LAPY01000401.1:59937-73276 GCA_000970635.1 Eragrostis tef | reverse complement strand
TTCATGGAAGACGGCAGCTCGGCGCCGTCCGCCGATGCGAATGTGAATGTGTTTGGACGCGCCCGGAACGGTCACGTCTTCGTGGGCCTTCGCCAAGGAGCCGTAGGTCACGTACAAATCGCGAGTAGCGCGCGCTCCGGGTTGGGCCATGGGACATTTCTTCCACGTGTATCGAAGCTTCGTTCGCGCAGCAGGGAAAACTAAATCTCAAATCCGTGGGAGTGAAAACAAGTTGGGCACGGACGAAGGTCTCCACGTCTCGGGCGAGCGTCGCCGTGTGGCGGGCGGAGATGCTGCGCCCCTAACCTACCCACGCCTCGAGCTCTCATCATCAATCGCCGTGCGTTGCTTTGCGTTGCGTTGCGTCCATGAGATGGGAACGTCTGCCCGGGCGCGGCGCCCCATCCCGTCGCGTCGCACGCGTCTCGTGAAAGCAGCACGTTCACGCGGCTCACCGCGCCACGGATCCCGTGCCTCTCTCATCGACCTTGGCAGCAAAAATCAAGGTCGTAGCTAACGGCAAGGGTAAAGCTTCGGGCCAAATAATGTTCGAACTAGGTTAATTATTGGTTCATTATCATGTGAGCGTACGTGCAACAATTATCGATCGTAGCTGCTGCCTTCGCGAGAAAGTTGTAGGACACGCCTTTTAATGGCGCTCTGATCTTTCTCACAGCACCAAGAGCCTTCGAGTGCCCCATCATGCATGTGACGTCCGACGTCTAATCACGGTGATTACGGATGATGGGATCATAACAAGGATGAATCATTGTCCGTTCCGAGTGAAGCAAACAGTCGGGCCGGGTAACTGAGGACTCACCGCTCCTCCTAGTGGTGCCTTTGGTGGTGGAAGGTTGTACAGTACTAATGGAGGTCTTGGCGTGGGGTAGAATCAACGGCGACAGCCTGCCTACACGAGGGGGATACCGGTAGCGATTGACAAGGGGAGCCCCACGTGCCTTTTTCTAGTGTCGGAAGGCAGCGACGGTTGCTGGGCCAGCGTGATAGCCACTGCTGATAGAGCTGCCGTCCACATGCAGAAAGCCTTCTCTCGCTCGACTGGATCAACTCATATATCCCTCTCCAAATTCTCGCGTGAGGTGAGATCAGATCAGACAACCCGATAGAAATCGTCATCGCCTCGCCAGGAGGCTGCAGCGAAAAGTTGCCGCGCGACATCGTCTGCGGAAAGCTGGTGGCGCGCATCCCGAAGCACGGCCGGCCCGATCGCTGCGTGGATGCAATCACCGGCCGGGAGCGTCGTCATCTTCCGGCAGCCTTTTCTCCGAGACCGTTCTGCCATTCTGGCTCAGCCATCAGCGCGAGAGAGCGTAGTGGTGGACCACGCAGAGCGTAGCATGGTAGTACTGGGACGAGGAGGATCGAGTCGAGCAAACATCCCGATGAGGATGAGAGCCGGGCGGGCAGCACATGCTGGTGTCGCGCGCTTTTCAGCGACGTGAGGCGACACGCGGAATATTGGCCAACTATGGCTCGTGCCAGGGATCATGGCGCCGGGCCGACCCGCGAACGTGTGCATGCGTACTGCTCGCCTCACACGCACCCCAGCATCGGCGCGGCAGGCAGGGGCATTAACGCCTGAGCCCCTGTGCAGTGCCGTGGTTCCTCCGTTTCTCCTGTTTTTGGCAGCGACGAAGTTTTGCGAGATTTGAGCAGAGTCTAGGTGCCGGGACGACCGGACGACGGGAGGACGAAAGTACGCGGGGAAAGGGACGTGGCTTTCCTTCGGCTATTGCTTTGATTACTCGATGTCGCGATCTACCGCGTCGGGGTTGCTCGCTCGCTCCCCGCGCGCGGCGCCTGCTCTTCATGTCCCGGCTCACCGAACGAACGAACGAAAGCGCCGTCGCTTTCTGCTCCTCTCTACCGCGGCCGGCAAGGACCGTCCCTCCAACCACGCGTGGTGTGGGGTGGTCACGGTCACAACCGCCGTGGCCGGCCGGCACGCCCAGCCGAACCGAGCCGAGCATGACCGATTCCGTCGCGTAATAATCTCGGTTGCAGGCCGGCGCGCGCAGCGCGACCTTTTTTTTTTCAGACTTTGCGCACTCGCAGCGCGGTCTGCAGCATCCGCGGCTCGGGCCGATTGCTCACCCCACCCCGTTCGCTCTGCTGCCCGTGCCCCATTGCACAACATGAATGGATCGACCTAGACAAACAAACCGGTTTAGACAGAGCACCTGCAAGCTTGGAGAGTGGTAGGAGCTCCCTGGTCCCATGGAGGTCATCCTCTCCATCCTCCCCCACCATCCACACGACCACACCTATTTCCAAGAACCAACAGCGCAACAAGCCAGTCAACGCAACTGATAATCGCGTCGATACACGTTAAAAGAGTCGAGGAAAACTCCGGCCGATACCTATGGAGCCATGCCGAGCTGAACGCTAACCGCCAAGCCAAGAAGCGCGAGATAGCTTGATGACCTCGTATGCTGCCGCTGGCTACCTGACGGGCGCGAGCCCAGTGAGCCTATAAATCAAGAAGATTGTTCCAGAACCCTCTTTGGATTGTGGCGGAGGAGCCACAAGGATTATTGCTGGAGAATCACTGAGATAACAACCGCAACCATGGGCTGCGATTTCCTTGTCAGTATACTGGTAATCTGCTAATCAGCCCGTGGGCCTGCAGCCCTAACTTCGAGCCCATTTTTAGTTGGGCCTGGCCTACCACTCGCTCTCCGGCGTTTGCCTGTTTATTTGAAGCGACGTCTCCCCTAAGACGTCTCTCCTAAGAAGAAGAAGAAGAAAGCGCTTCCTCTACCGCGGCCGCCGGCAAGGACCGTCCTACCACGTGTGGTGTGGTCACCGTCGGCCGGCCGGCACGCCCCGTGCGCGTCACGCCCAGGCGAACCCACGTCATGGAACTCGAAGACCGATTCCGGCATAACCTTGCGAGGCAACCTGGGCTTCGGTTGGAAGCACTCGCAACCTTTTGAGCATTTCCGAGGGATGGGAAGGGACGATCACTTTTTTTTTAGGAAGAAGTCTATTTTACTACCCTTAAGTATCCATATAGTTCACTTAACCCCATAAACTAATTTTTGGTCTATTTTACTACTCCGAACTATCTAGATTGGTTCAATTCACTCCCTCATGAATTTTTACTTTATTGCTTCTCTTTTTACATGTTGTATTTGAAGCTCAAATTTTGTAAGATGGTAGATGACATCATACTCTATGCTAGAAAAAATATTCTATATTTTTTAAAAATATTTTCTTGCATTATTCTATCTTATGTGTCGAATTTGTATTGCCCACTTTCCACATACAATTTTTTTTAAAAAAATATTTAAACATTTTTCTAACATAAGGTATGTTTTAAACTCTAATCTCACGAAATTTCACATTTAAACATGATGTGTACCTAAAGATACAAAAAAGATAAATTTCATGAGGGAGTAAATTGAACCAATCTAAATAGTTAGAGGGAGTAAAATGGACTATGTACAGGTTATATTTGAAGCTCAAATTTTGTAGGATGGTAGATGACATCATACTCTATGCTAGAAAAAATATTCTAGATTTTTTAAAAATATTTTCTTGCATTATTCTATTTTATGTGTCGAATTTGTATTGCTCACTTTCCACATACAATTTTTTTTAAAAAAATATTTAAACATTTTTCTAACATAAGGTATGTTTTAAACTCTAATCTCATGAAATTTCGCATTTAAACATGATGTATACCTAAAGATTAAAAAAAGATAAATTTTATGAGGGAGCAAATTGAACCAATCTAAATAGTTAGAGGGAGTAAAATGGACCAAAAATTAGTTTAGGAGGTTAAGTGAACTACATGAATACTTGAGGGTAATAAAATAGACTTCTTCCTTTTTTTTAATAGTACTTTTGGTTTAGGGTCACGGAGAGGCGAATATTTGGTTAGATTCAGGCCCATTCATCAATCCTAAAAAAAACAGGCATACTGCTAGACACTAAAGCATGACCGTTCGAAACAATCATTTTTACTTAATGTTTAAAAATTTATTCATGTGTTGTGTGTACTTTAGCCTCTAAAAACTTAGATATGACATATTTACTTTTATACGATCAATTTAATGTCTAGCTCTTGAGCCAAAAACAAGCCAGCTGAGCTAAGATTGTTTTTTTAGCTTGTTTCGATAGCGAGTCAACACGAGCCAGCTTGTCAAGCAAACAAGTTGAACCAAGTTGAGCTGAGATGAGAAGCTCAATATCAAGCTCTACTCACCTCGATCAACTATGGAGAAGGAAAAAAAAAGTCTAATTTTGGTCTCTAACTATTGCTTTGGTTTAAAAGTAGCCCCTCAACTCTGGTATCAGATATATTTGGTCCTGCATGTTTGTAAACCATGCGAGAATAGTCCTTAGAACAGGTATAACAATTGGCTAATAACCTGCCTCGTCACCATATAGGAGCTGAGGTGGAGAGAGGGAGTAGACAATTCCTCGGGGCAACGCTTCTACATAGCTTCGCCCTTGCATATGATCACACAACTAAAGACCATAAACTTTTTGTACACTTGCTATGTACTAGTCATGGGAGGATTCAGCCCAGGGCAGTACTCGCTGTCCTTCATTGATATTAAGGAGAGGTATGAGGAAGAAGAGGGGGAGGAAAAAGAACGGAGAGGTTAGATGAAGAAGAAGAGGGGAGTGAGCCCCCTTACGGAAACAACACAGAGTTAAGAGAGACAACCTAAAAATGTGTCATTTTTTTAAACTTAACAACCATCTAAGTGTCTAGCATTTTACAGGTTTGAATAATATTGTGATGCGGGGGCGGGAGGGGCGTTTTTCAGCCAAATAAGCCTTCCTCTTACACTAGTTTGACGATGGTTTTGACCGAAATAGGTGCCTGACCTGGCATTGAAGTGTTGACTCGACAAGAGGCCCCACATGTCATTGATCGTGAAAAGAGGAAAATTTAGTTGGCGTTTCCTCTTATCTTGCCTCGTGCCTTAACTCGTGACCTCGCAGTGGGCGAGTTCATGGCGGATGTGTGTTTGATTGCTCTGAACCCTTGGGGTCGTTGTAGAGGGCATGCATGGAGCCATCCACCACCCTACCGCCAATACATTCGGCCTCGTCCATGAGCAGAAAAAACATAGCTCGATCAAGATCCATATTCTCTTCTTCTCCTGTCAATGTCTTCAGCATTGTCATCCCACTCTGAATCCAAACGCAACTGTCGTAGAGTGCAGACTCATATCCATCTAGGGCTAGGCAATGCATACATTAAGGATCGCGAACCAGGTCTTGTGCGAATGAAAGCGGTGGATCACTTCGAAGCCAATTCAACTTGGATGTCACAGGGGTGGAAACCACCACCAACTGGCCTGAGGGACTGATCTTTGATGGTTTTAAGAGTCAGAGACCGTTTATACCTGGTTTTAGAGTTGAGGGGTAAATTTTAAACCGGATCAAGAGTTAATTAAGGGACCAAAATTAGACCTAATTCAAAAAGGAAAACAGAGAGAAATGGAGGAAGAACAGAGGGCAACCAGGCGGTGATGGGGCAGGCAGGAGTACTCACCGGCTGGGATGCCTCCTCCGTCTTCCAATACCCACGCAAGACGCGCTCCCTCCACCGTCCTCCCTAGCAGCAGGCCGGCGGCGGCGCCCACTCGCGCAAGCCTCGATACATTGTGGAGCGCAGAGCAAAGGTCATTTGGGAAGGTGGTTCTAGACTTTGACAGAGGAGAACGAGGGAGGAGGTAGCTGGCGCTCAATCTTGCTTGTTTTTGATCGCGGATTGCTTTAATCCGGCACTTGCACGATCTCAAGCAGTGCTTAGCCATGGCGAACAGGAGACTAGCAGGAGCATGAGGAAGAAGATAAGGAAGAGGAGAGAGAGAGAGAAACGTCACAGGAAATTAAGTGATTCCAATGTGATTTGGGTGTGACAAGCTTGGATGTTTCCCTTTGTTTGGTTGTTTTGTTATTTTCAGAATATGATTCGAAGTGCATTCTATTGACAGAGATATCATTGCTGGATTCTGCGTCACGAAACAACGAAGGATGGGGCTTTGTATGATTGTCTAATATCAGTAAACACAATCCAAATATTCTCATTTGCCCCCAATACAATCCCACTTTTAAGAATTTCACCGAAAGTTAAAAGTACATTTTAAAACAGCAATTTTAAAGTCGAATTCAGCGCTTTTACGACTAGCAACATTACCGCTGCTAATCCTCTAGTCAACGTAATTTACTACACTTGTGCAAGCATACTGGATGAAAGGAGACAGGCGGCTTTTTTATGAGGAGGAATTCTTGAAGTTATTTTCTTTCTTGACACATTTCATAGATCTCTCATCTCTGCATGATTTGATTATTCTTGAAACTAGAGGTTCGTATCACTCGCCGAATCTCCATGAGGACCGTGACCCGTCGTCCTCCAACTCGCGGTGCACTCGCGATCTCGTGGTCCACCCATGCTGCACCAGAGCCGAATCGTTCTCGGCCGGGCCGCGCCGCGCCGTGTCGAACGTGTGCAGCAGGAGCCTGTCGTGTACTCGCCACTGGCGGGCACATCAAACGGGGCCTCGTGAAGTCGCGAATCGGGATCGCACGGCGTGCAAGCTACAAGCTTTGCTTCAGACATCAGGGCTGAACCAGAGCTGATGCACATCATTCGTTGCTTTCTCAGCAGTCACCACCACGACAAACCGGGGGAATTCGATGATTCACAGTGGCAAATTCTGGTACGGTTATGCGATTTCACTTTTTCAAGAGGTTACCTTTACAGAAATCGCACCATGGAGCGGTGGAACCTTTTTTTATTTCTACTCACAATGGTATAATCGACCACACTAGCTCGTCAGCTGTTTGTTAATCATGCCTAGCCACAAGGATCCATAACAAAAAGGGAATGCGCCTATATATAACACAAGTCGCTTCGGGGAATCTACTACTATGCTACACATGCCAAGTCATAATATATCCATGATGTTTTCAGCAAACAATGGAATCGTCAGCAGTGGTTGCTCATCAGAGACAAGGCGCGGCGAGCCAGAAACTGGCATGTTCCCTTCTCTTTGAAGCTTGCGTGCCGTTTGTCCAAATACGCAGCCAAGCCTGTCCTATCACTTGTCTTGTTTCCTTCCTGTTAACATGCGATGGGGCACCGTGAGACGTAGTTCATACTGGGCGATATGAGCACGGGAGAGGTACCAGATTTGCTTGAACCATAATCAAAGCAAAATGGCATTTTTACTAGTTCTGAAATGCAATTACCTCTTCTGAACCATGATTTTCGAACAACTTGTCGGATGTGGCGCTCATGCTTCTGTAATAGTTCATCAACCTTGTGTGTCTGAGACAACAAAGGGCCTGAATATTCAACCTTCTCACCCTGATCATGATCACCCTGAAGTTTCAAAATAGCACATTACTTACAACTTTATTAATATGAAAGCAGCATAAAGTCAAACTCGGATAGCTGAATCACTCACCTTGAAGCTATTCTTTGATGAGAGAGTGTCCCCAAGATATAGCGCTTTGGAGAAGTTCTGAGAGTGGTAAGTGTCACAAGAGTCAAATGAATCTGGACGCTCTAACTGAGACCACTTCTTCAGAACCGCGCGCTTCGCCATGTCATTAGCCTCCTGGACTTTGGAGTTGGTGCGTGCTATGTGTACATCTCGGTTAGGTTGTTCCCTCAAGCCAAAGTTCTCTTTAGCTTGTGAATTATTGTCCTGATCGATCTCACCAGTAAATTGGCTCCTTGAACAAGATCTATTCCGCAATCGAGCAAAAGAACGATCCTCCTGTTGCTTTTTCGCCCAAGCAAAGCCACTAGACGAAGAAACTATCAATGGCCCAGAGTAAGGGATTTCCTCTCGCGACTCATTCTTAGTATGCCGAGCCCTTTCTT
Source organism: Eragrostis tef (assembly GCA_000970635.1). Classification (NCBI taxonomy): domain Eukaryota; kingdom Viridiplantae; phylum Streptophyta; class Magnoliopsida; order Poales; family Poaceae; genus Eragrostis; species Eragrostis tef. The sequence continues at coordinate 65,397 of LAPY01000401.1, read as the reverse complement.
TAACTTGGGCTGCTGACACTGCTTGGATGTCCGCAAATAACCTAATGTCACCACTCACTTTTGTACGCTCCTGTATCGTGCCACCCTTGGTTCCATCAACTTTAGGTTTGGAGTCCTGAACAGAGAAATGAACGCAGGAGAAATTTGATGAATGATAGTCCTATTTCTTGGCCAAGTTGCTTTGCTGATAACATTTAGTGTGGTTTACCTCTGTGTTGTTCGTTTGCTTAGTGATTGAGGTAGGCTCTCTTGCTGCTCTGCTGAGCCTTGAAGATTTCTTTGATGCATCTAGCCCATGTGCTCTTGCTTTTCTCCTGAAAAAAAAAATCCAGGTTGTTACTGATTATTGCAGGCTTAAAAAAAAAGTTCTTTTGTTTAACTTTCAGCCACCAAAATTCGTACTTGTAACAACTTAAAGTTTCAGTGTTAGAAGTTGCTCAGCAAATGGTGATTTTCAATATATCAATCATACCAATCAGAAGAATAAGAAATGATAGATCCTAAGTTTCCGATTCATGTCCTGCAATAAAAGTATAAAACGATTCAATATTTAGAAGAACCCACCTGAGCAAATCTTCTCGTAACTTTGCATCCATCTCCTTGTTAGGCGCATACTTAGGCAAGCTCGAAGGTTCACATGCATAAGGTTTTGTCTTAAAAAACTGTTTACAGAGAAACGGGAATAAGTCACCCATTGAATCGTCAGCAGTGGTTGCTCATCAGAGACAAGGCGCGGCGAGCCAGAAACTGGCATGTTCCCTTCTCTTTGAAGCTTGCGTGCCGTTTGTCCAAATACGCAGCCAAGCCTGTCCTATCACTTGTCTTGTTTCCTTCCTGTTAACATGCGATGGGGCACCGTGAGACGTAGTTCATACTGGGCGATATGAGCACGGGAGAGGTACCAGATTTGCTTGAACCATAATCAAAGCAAAATGGCATTTTACTAGTTCTGAAATGCAATTACCTCTTCTGAACCATGATTTTCGAACAACTTGTCGGATGTGGCGCTCATGCTTCTGTAATAGTTCATCAACCTTGTGTGTCTGAGACAACAAAGGGCCTGAATATTCAACCTTCTCACCCTGATCATGATCACCCTGAAGTTTCAAAATAGCACATTACTTACAACTTTATTAATATGAAAGCAGCATAAAGTCAAACTCGGATAGCTGAATCACTCACCTTGAAGCTATTCTTTGATGAGAGAGTTTCCCCAAGATATAGTGCTTTCGAGAAGTTCTGAGAGTGGTAAGTGTCACAAGAGTCAAATGAATCTGGACGCTCTAACTGAGACCACTTCTTCAGAACCGCGCGCTTCGCCACGTCATTAGCCTCCTGGACTTTGGAGTTGGTGCATGCTATGTGTACATCTCGGTTAGGTTGTTCCCTCAAGCCAAAGTTCTCTTTAGCTTGTGAATTATTGTCCTGATCGATCTCACCAGTAAATTGGCTCCTTGAACAAGATCTATTTCGCAATCGAGCAAAAGAACGGTCCTCCTGTGGCTTTTTCGCCCAAGCAAAGCCACTAGATGAAGAAACTATCAATGGCCCAGAGTAAGGGATTTCCTCTCGCGACTCATTCTTAGTATGCCGAGCCCTTTCTTTAACTTGGGCTGCTGACACAGGTTGGATGTCCGCAAATAACCTAATGTCACCACTCACTTTTGTACGCTCCTGTATCGTGCCACCCTTGGTTCCATCAACTTTAGGTTTGGAGTCCTGAACAGAGAAATGAACGCAGGAGAAATTTGATGAATGATAGTCCTATTTCTTGGCCAAGTTGCTTTGCTGATAACATTTAGTGTGGTTTACCTCTGTGTTGTTCGTTTGCTTAGTGATTGAGGTAGGCTCTCTTGCTGCTCTGCTGAGCCTTGAAGATTGCTTTTCTCCTGAAAAAAAAAAATCCAGGTTGTTACTGATTATTGCAGGCTTAAAAAAAAGTTCTTTTGTTTAACTTTCAGCCACCAAAATTCGTACTTGTAACAACTTAAAGTTTCAGTGTTAGAAGTTGCTCAGCAAATGGTGATTTTCAATATATCAATCATACCAATCAGAAGAATAAGAAATGATAGATCCTAAGTTTCCGATTCATGTCCTGCAATAAAAGTATAAAACGATTCAATATTTAGAAGAACCCACCTGAGCAAATCTTCTCGTAACTTTGCATCCATCTCCTTGTTAGGCGCATACTTAGGCAAGCTCGAAGGTTCACATGCATAAGGTTTTGTCTTAAAAAACTGTTTACAGAGAAACGGGAATAAGTCACCCATTAGTGTAGCACTTTGAGTCAAATACAATATAGGAACAAAAAGGTTTACTAAGATTGCACTAGAACCAGGTATTCCTAACCCATATATATGCTATAGCCAAGCAAGACAGGCGTGAAGCTAGACGCAAGTCACACCGACAATAGTATTCAGCATTGCTGATCGAGGATTTGGCATGGAACTAAATTAGGAAGTATAAATTGGAAACTTGTTACTAAATTAAATGAATGATGTACAATAGTATTCCATGCCACTGCATCACAAATGACGAGGCAGCAGAACAGAAAAATGCTTCAACAAATCAACAATTTAATGTCCAAATATGTCATTTCCCCCTCGTTTACCATCTAAGATACAACAGGAAGACACGACCTAGAACCAGGTATTCCTAACCCATATATATGCTATAACCAAGCAAGACAGGCGTGAAGCTAGATGCAAGTCACACCGACAATAGTATTCAGCATTGCTGATCGAGGATTTGGCATGGAACTAAATTAGGAAGTATAAATTGGAAACTTGTTACTAAATTAAATGATGTACAATAGTATTTCATGCCACTGCATCACAAATGATGAGGCAGCAAAACAGAAAAATGCTTCAACAAATCAACAACTTAGTGTCCAAATATATCATTTCCCCCTCCTTTACCATCTAAGATACAACAGGAAGACAGGATATCACACAATAACATGATGCAGTGTTACACTCTTACCTCAGATGTAAGAGCACCTGATGCAGTACCACGTCTGTAGGGTTCCACTGACAAAAGGGTCTCTAGTAACCTCAATGCATTTTCTGGTACTTCTTTGAAACAATCATGAAGGGTACTTGGATATGGATGATTTGGTTTAAATACTGTTGCATGAGGCAACTTTGACTTCTTCCAATACTCATCAGTGGGAGAACCACATAGCTTAAAAATCTTGTGCAATTGTTCCACCTGGACATTGAAGGGGATATTATTTTATATTTACAAACAACAAACATATTAGAGAATTTAGAACTCCTGGCAAACTAAAGAGGATTTGTTTTTTCTTGTTAAAAATAGCATTCATTGAGAAATTTGCTTTTACATTTTAGTGAATTCATATCTGGTCACAACAGAATATTCAAAATTGTTGCAGGGCCAGAACCCACAAAAAATATAAAGAATCAGATAATGCAATGCAATGACCTCTAGTAATTGCTGTGACTGGATTAGTTACCTCAGTTCTTCCCTGCAATATTGGCTTCCCACGAAACATCTCAGCAAATACGCACCCAGCACTCCACAAATCAACAGCTGCATCATAGTTAGTTGAACCTAGTAGCAGTTCAGGTGGACGGTACCAAAGTGTTACAACTCGGCTGGTCAGTGGGTGGTTTTTGCTTGGATCAAAGTAGTTAGCAAGACCAAAATCAGCTATCTTTAGAACCCCTTCATTATTCACAAGGAGATTGGCACCCTTGATATCACGATGAACTATGCGACGTGAATGGCAATGCTCCAGCCCAGACAGTAACTGGTTCATGTAGCACTTGAGCTGCAATAGCCAATAGGTGACATTCAGTTTAATGTCTAAGTTGTACTGAAGGAAATAGATTAGCTTGAACAGACCTGTGCTTCACTGAATTTGATATCCGGGGAGGAGCAAAGTCCAGCAAGATCGTGCTCCATGTATTCAAATATGAGGTAAAGGCTGCATGACAACCGAGAAGTAATCAAGCCTTCCAGTTTCATGACATTTGGATGATCAAGCCTTCTCAATATTTGTATCTCCCTTGCCATGAACCTAACACTCTCTGGCTCAAAATTGTCGAATCGCACCTTCTTCAGGGCAACAATCTTTCCAGTCTCGAGATCCCGTGCCCTGAAAACACTGCTATATGTGCCTTGCCCAACCTATGCATTCAGTGCAGCAAACAAACATGAGCAGAACTTCATAGGCACAGAAAACATCTCTCTGGTAACATTTTCAGGTATATAAATGGAGAAAGGAATGCAGGTTCACAAAATGTTCAACTCGAGGTAGGATATAAATTGGTAGAATTCATAGTGTTTACAAGGGTAGGCCAGAAATTGAACATGGATTCCAACATGTGATACTAATTTGTTTCACGTTACATGTCTCCATTAGGATGATCACACAGAATAAACGGTTTAAAGAGATCAAAATTCCTACCAGCAAAGCATATCAATCAAGTTATCAACAATAGAGACTACTAAACCATGTGCTGCCTCACAGAAGGAGACACCAGATATGCCATGTAAACCCCCTTTTCTCCCCATTGCCACAACAGTTGCCTAATACACTAGTAATTTATTATTCATGTCATAATCCATCACCGAACAGAGTACTACTAACAAACGCATGATATGCGATTCCAGAATGATACCTACCGCTTCAACCAGATAACAATCCCAACAACTATCCTCCCTCCAAAATTCAACATGCATGCAAAATCTTTCGCAATGGAAAACGACCAACGAGCTATTGATTGAATCGAATCGGCTAGGAAACCTGAACCGAAATGAATCACAAAGAAGACCTCAGCCGAAAGCTCCGCAGTACCTTCTCCAGCTTCTCGAAGGAGTCGGCCTTGAGCGGGATCCACCCCTGGATGGCCTCCGCGGCGACGGCGCTGAGCCACGGCGGCCACCCGGCTGCCACCTGCTCGCCCTCAAGGCTCCTCCGCAGGCTCCGCAGCCGGACCCTGCTCACCCGCCTCGTCCCTGACCTTCTCCAACCTCCTCGCCGCGGACGACGAGCTTCGCAGGGACGACACCGACACGGACACCGGCACCGGCGGCACAGGCAGCGCCACGGGCTCCGGCTCCCGCGGGTGGCCCCTGTCCCGGAGCGCGCCGGAGCAGTCGGCCGCCGGCGTCACCGAGACGACGTTCTTGGACGCGACGCAGCCCATCGCGGCGGCGCACTGCTACCACCAGCACCAGGCGGCGGCGCCAGCAACCATACGCCGAGCTCGCGCGCGGTCAGGACCTTAAGGCACCGAGCACCAACTCTTGAATCCTTCCGCGTTCTCCGGTCTCCGAGCCCCTCCGCTCACTCCCGCATTGGTCTGAGTCTGAGCCGGCGGCGGCCGCGTGGGGGGCAGGGCGCAGGAGAATCAAAGAAGAAGAACCGAAAACTTTGACCCCGTCGCCCGCCAACCACAAAGGCGTCACGGGCGGGCCGGACACGGCACGAGT